>VXBQ01003134.1:2074197-2123673 GCA_013400175.1 Phainopepla nitens
GCTGGCGGAGCGGGGTGCGCTCGGCCGTGCCGCCGAGCCTGTCCCCGGCGGGCCGGCTCGCGCAACATCCGCTCGCCCACCTCAGCGCCTCGCCTATCGGCCTGAGAGACGGCGCTGCCGCCGTGCCCAGCTGGTCCGAGGGGTTCAGCAGTCTGGAAGCACGGGTGAGACAAACGCAGCACGGAAAGGCGGCAGGTGGAGCGGTGTGCGCCGAAGGGAGCGCGGCCGCGGCTGTGCCCGCCCCGGTGGCCCCTGCGGCAGCCAGAGCAGCGGGACCGGGAGGCCCAGCGCGGGCCCCGCCGAACGAACGCTCCCGGCGCTGTCGGTGTGCGGGGCTCCAGCAGCGGCGGGCGGGGAAGCGCCCGGGTGCGCCCCGTTCAACTGGCCCCTCTCTAAACGTCCCTCACGGCAGAGAAACTAAACCAGTTGGAAGGCAACAGGCGGGCGCAGCGGAGGCAGTTCCTTTCTCCGAAGGTGACGCTTCGGCTCAGGTGTTCTGCAGTCTCGATGTCATGGCGGATCTGAGTCTTCTCCCCACAAGCATCTACTAATCTTTGCCATCGCTGTCGCCTCTAGATGCCACAAAGAATTTCTCTCTTCCTATAGCATCTCCCTTAACAGAGTCACTTAGAGTCTGCTTTTCCCTAAAATCATAACTAATACAGCAAAATAAAAATAATTAAAACTTCACATTTTTTCCCCGGAGACTTGTATGCAGCGCTCTTAGTAAGGAGAGAAGCATGAGGACACCAAACTACTAGATATCAGAAGAGCCTTCCGCTTCTACTAACCCAGTTTCAGTACAACTGTCAAGGCAGGGTGTAGTCTTGTTACGACAGTCCCTTATATTTTCCTCCTGCAGTCCCTCCCACTGCCTTTCCAGTGCAAGATGACTGAAAAAGTGATAAAAGAGTTAATATTCATTTTTGTTGGTTAAACAGAGGTTATTTTTAGCTAGTACTAGGACAGAAGTTGCATGCAATAGGGCTCTGTTGCTCTGCTGCCATTTGATCCTTGCACTTTTAGATCATGTAACTTCAATAAGGAGTCATATATCAACATCCAAGGATCTTCCTACTCAGCTTTTTAAAACTTTTTAAAATAACTTTTAAACTCTCTTCAGTTATGCAGCAAACATCCTCTGTTTCAATTAGTCAGATGCACTGCTAGCCCTCATATTGACCCCTCTGCCAGGAGAGGTGACCTGGGCATTTGGTAGTGCAGCACTGTGCTAACAGCACACACACACAAGTCAGTAACCAAACTGACACTTTATATTACAATGCCTGCTAATTGACAGGCAGCTCACCATGCTGCCAACAGTACAGAAAAGTCAGAAACAAAGCTGCAGTTCTTCTGCCCACCCAGCAAAACAGAGCTGGAAGGTTACAGCACTGCTGCTCCAGAAGGCCTGTGTTTAAATACACTCCATAAAGAAAAATCTGCAGGAGTGCATATTTGGAAGAGGTGATGTTAGGACGGCAACCAGAGCCAAGCCACAGAGGAGTTTTTACTTGAATTAAAGGAAGAGATTTGGGGCTTAAGAAAAAGGCAGGAGCAGCAGTGGTTGTATGTCTAAATCCAGAGCTATTTAGTTAATTAAAGAACCCCTCCATCCATACAAAGTATTTTCATTATGAGAAAAAAAAGAGCAAGCTGGTCCTCAGATTCTAGAGTGCAGAAGTAAGAAAAATTTTGTATTACATCCTTGAAACAGCACCTGGAGAGCCCATAATCTGTGTCCATTGGGACTGTTTGCCAATATTCCCAGTGTCAATTCAGTCAGGTGGAGAAATTGCACATCCATGGAGTTTGCTCTGCAGCAGCCCAGACTGTTTGAAAAGTAGTTTAACAGAGGAGGTTTCCAGTAAGCAGCAAGCTTCCTCACTTGGGTAGCACATGCTCACTCATTTATCTCCCACAGCCCAGAAGTGCCACCAGTTTCTGGGTTCTTAATTCATAGGTCATGAATGGCATTCTTTTTTTTTCCCTCCAAATTCTTTTCTCCCAGTCCAGGAGTGTAGTTTGTGATAGGATTTAGTGAATGAGATCCTTCAATCTAGAGGAAAATCTTGCAAGAAGGAAAAGCATGGTGCAGGAATGTTACTTTTCTCCAGCCTCACTATTTATAGAATTACAATACACATGAAAGTTGCTCAGAATTTGCAATGGCAATTGCTCACATGGCAATTTATAACTATCTAATCCAGCAAATTGCTATTCTGTTTTCAGATTTTTAATATTCTGTTGATTAGGCTATAAATTATTGTGACAAATTTTTTCCACATTTCCCACAAGAATGCAATTTCACAGCACATAGATGATACGCTAGATGATACCAACCCATTCTAAAACACTGGCAGATATTTAACTGTCGGGAAATGCAGAACGAGATGAGAACTGGATTTCAAAGGTCATAAAGACCAGCAATTAAAAAATAATTAGAACTGCAGCAATGATTCATTTATTATATCCAAGTTCAAAAAGATCAAACAGTAAATTCCAGTGTAATATTTCAGTCCTGTGTGTGAACTGTTACTTGTGGCATAAAAAGGAACGAAGTAGTTTTAAGTGTCCACACCCATTATGATTGGCAAGGGAAGAAAGATTTGGAGACAGTTTGAAAAGGTTGCCCAAGGTAACTTGGCAGCTCCAGGCTTTTGTCTCAGTTTCACTGCTTGACTTACACGTCCTCTCAGAAGAAGGGAAATGTGTCCTAGGGTACATTTTAAGTACTGACTATATTTCTTACCAAAGTCTAAGATGAATTTTGCATGTGAATAGGGATGAGTTTAAAGGAAAAAGTCTATTTATTAAAAGGGGATGGGGAGAGGTTCAAGAAATACTAATTTTCTGCGGCCTCCTCAGCTTATTCCTGCTTATCTGTGCTCTGAGCCCTGAAATACAATTTAGTTTTCCTGGCACAGATCCCAAGAGTTTTTAATACTTTGGGTCTCCTTTAACTTCTGCCTCTTCCAATCAGCCTAGTTCTCTGCAGATGTTAAGCAAAACCTTTACAAATCCCTTGCTCTCACAAATTTGTAAAACTCACAGCCTAGTTTCATAGTGCTGATGTTCAGCACAAACAGCCCAGATAAATTTGAGTTTCAATGGCAACTCAATAGCTCCAGTGGCTTCATTTCCTGGGCACCTTCATTTCCTGGAAGTGTCAGAACTACCTTGCCACAATGGACACAGGGTTTTTTTATTTCTTCTTTTTTAACACAAACACGTTTTTCTTACCAGCACTCACTGTCTGGATTAGCAGACTTTAAAATTTTCCCAATAAATCTTAAAAATACTTCCAATCAGCATTATTATCAGATAACCACACGGAAGTTGCCGTCTTAGAAACTTTTAACAAATGTTTGTGTCAAGATCCCTTTTTAGTTAAAGTTTACTTGGTGGCAGGCAGAGCTGCCTGGGCAGAGACAACATGCTATCACCTCATTTGGGCTCACTTGGATGCACCTGAATTTGCTAGGGCAAGATTTGTACCATGTATATTCTGATCAGCAAAGAAAACTACTACGAGGACTTGGAATAAAGGAAAAACCCATACCCCAAGATTTGCATTCCTGTGTGAAACAATAGACAGACTGGAAAAGAACAGACCATTAACAGAGACCAATTCAAACCAGAGGCAGCAAAGTACAAAGGGCAAGTGGAGGTGGAAGAAGAAAGTCACGGAAGATGTTCAGCCTTGAGGCTAGAAATAAATGGGTTATGTGACATACTTTGGAAATTCTGTAGGACAAAAAGTGATTAAACACTTAACACAGAACCAGTCATTCTTCCCCCTTGGTAGATCATCAGCGATGTAGGACACTTTGGTACAGCAGGCTGCATGCAAGCACCCTGCTTAAAATCACACAATTTTATTAAGTCAGGCAATTCCAATTGCCTACTTTCTCTATGTTTTAAACAACACTCAGCTCAGGGGACAGAGCAGCTGCCTAAAGCAGGAGTTGGCAAAGCCATGTCAATAAAGAGAGAAGAGGAAAGCTTAGAAAACTTGCCACAATTGTAGCTGGGTCATCACTTGAAGCATTAGCCCTCTGTGTGTAAGGCTGGAGCTCTCCCAGATTTTCAGCCTTTCATCATTTCCTCATTAGTTTATCTTGCACAGAGATAGCTTGCACAGAATAGCAAACATGTCAAAAATTTACTGAGGTAGGCAATTAAGGCCATATGTGTGTTAGTTTAATTTTTTAAAGGATGACTAGTACCAACATTTTCACACTTGGGTGCTCCAACTGACCCAACCTCCTTCTGACTTCCCAGTGAGACACGGGAGGTGTGCTGGAGTCAGGCTGTAAATCCAGTCAGTGGATGAATCTACAGCTGAGAAATATTCTACAGGAGGACAAGGCAAAGTGTGGGGTGAAGTGGAAACAAGAAGCACCAAATGTTTTTGTCCCAGCACTTCAGGTGCAAGAAAATTCAGTGGGTGAGGGGTCTTCCCCATTCAGACCTTCAGCAAGGCACCATTCTCATCCTCACCTCCAAAAGCTCAAGTTGAAGTGGTAAGGAGAACACTGCCAGCTGAAGGGGCACCAGAGCACAAATGTCTGAGGCCTCTGTGCTGGTAATTGCATGAGCTGAAGTGCTGCTAAAGTCGAAAAACAGCAGATATTATTTAAATATCTGTAATACCTTGAGTACGCCAAGGCAGAGAGATGCCCTGGAAGCAGGACTGGGTGCTCTCAGCAAAAAATACATTTGATTTTGGATCCCTACGGGAAAACGTGTCAGCTCTCAGGCAAGTTATGAAGGCCAGATGATGGATTTACAGAACAATTCTCTGTTTTTGTAGAACTATTGCATTTAATTGCAGAAATATACATATTGCTATGCAGAACTGTTCTTGTTCATTCTTATAGCACTGTAAGCCTTCCTACATGTAGCATTTTTGATTCCTATTACGTTACAGAGATAAAGCCTCTGGTGTGATTGTAAATACAGCTGGTGCTGCAGAGTTTGTCATTTACAGAGAAGAATAAAATTGGACTGACATTCACTAACATGTTCATCCACAGCAGAATCCTCTTGAAATACATTTACAGGGGGCAAAGCTCAATACAAATACATGGGTACTGTGAAAAGAGGATGAAACAAACTGCCTTGGGAGGCACGTTAAGAAACTGTGCCTTTGTGACTGCTCAGGCAAAGGCCATCCTTGAATTCCATTTGCTCCACACGCAGTGGTGCCCAGCGTGCCTCAGCTCACGGATGCAGCTGTTTCACGGGCAAGCAGCATGTTGGATGGCTGAAGATAAAGGGCCACACGGTGCCAGCAGGGTCAGGGCAGGCCTGCGGGAGGCCGATAGGAGTTCTGCTGCTCAGGGTGTGTTTTGGCTGAGGCCCAACATCCTTTTTCAGGATTCCCAAAATAGCACTTATCAAAAGCAGCAGGTTGACTGGAAGCACACTGCTTCACGTAATGACTGCAACTGTTCCTGCCAGACTCCTACCCTAGTCAGTCTCCTGAAGCTAAAGAGATTGAAATATAAGAAATATAAAAAAATAGGGACTTATTGTAGAGCATCTACCATCTAATCATACGGCGAATACTCAGCATTGCGAAAGCTACCTTGAGTCACCTTTGTTTTATCACCCAACAGCAAAACCCAAAGTTTTCATTTCACTAGCAAATATATTTTGGAAACACCTCCTCTCCCTTAATACTCTGTAACTTTTTCTCAGCACTTCTTGCACCATCTATTTCAAAAGATTTCCACTAAAAACATATGGGGCTACTCAATTCCCCATATTCCCCAACACCATATATGTCTTAGCCTTCATTAGGATTTTCAAGGTTGTTTCAGGTTTTCTCGGCAGTTTTGAGACACTTGCTGGGAGGGATTACATTTCCAAAGTATTTGTTTTCTCATGAAAACTGGATTTTGTTTATGTGCCAGAATCAGCAGACGTGTTATAAATAGCTTTGGATAGATGACAGGAAATGATGCAAGATCTCAGGCCACTCTACAGAAGACAACTGTTTGAAGTGCTGAGGAAAGAAGGAATTGCACCATTGACTGCTGCACAGGGGGAAAAAATTAATGCACAGAAGCATCGTTCACTACAAAGGGTATTAGGCTTATGAAACACAAGACCTCTTATTACAACTCAAGCAAAAACTATTTGCTTGCGATTGCACTACAATGAGAAAAAGAAAATTAATTTTCCTTTGTTGAAGAGGAAAAACTGACCAGAATTGTCTAAACTTGCTTTTTCTTTTACTCTTGGGGAGAAAAGACACTCTCCTTACATGCTACAAATGCCAACACACACATTGGAAATTCTCCAGGCTCTGACTGGTGCCAAACACTGGGATCATCTTCCTACCCTGGCATTTCCCATTAGCTTCAGCAAAGTCTCTTCCAGCTCAAGGTGCTTTAAATGGGCTCCAATAAGGAGATGCCTAGAGGTTAAGCTGTTTCTAGTCACCTCATCTAAAAACCTCCTTGTTACTCTTTGCAGTAGTAATACAGAATGGAATATTAACTCCTGGTCCCATTTTGTTTCTATCAGCTCCCATGAAGATAAAGCACAATAATTTAACCCCCAATAAATACTTTATTTGGAATAGGGACAAACTGTCAGCATTCTTAAGTTTATGACAAAACTTTGAACAGATGTGACCTTAACACAGAGACTCCAACCTTCACCTCCAGTGCCAAGCTGCCTTCTTTTCCTAACAGCAGGAAGCGCCTCTCGGCCCTCTCCCTGCCACACTCTGGCACCGTGGATGACTGGACAACGTGCTGCACATGGAGGGCTACTACATTAGTGGGAAATACATAGTGTACCTCCCCAGCAGGTTGTTTTTCAGTCAGTCAGTCCAGAGGGGGATGCATTTAGGCCCTCTATCTTCCCATGTTACAGTTCAGCATCATGTGGGCCTCAGAGCAGGTGTGGACCGGCCTCCCCTCTGCACTGGGCACTGCAAGAGCATCAGCATCAGGCACACAGCTCACCTCATACCATCATAACCCCCCCAGGGCTTTCTCCCCCAGGGACAGCATCAGCAGGCTTGCCTGGGACTTCTGCTGAGGTTTTACTTCAAGAGACAATGGCATATATGATCCCTTGCACAACTGTAGCTTAGAAGCATCCTACTTCCAGGAGTGGATGGTTTCTACCCGGGATTTTTGAGTTATCTATTCTTCTGACAGACAGAAGAGCCTAGAAGCACTCCTACCTAGGAAAGGAATAAATAATACATGGCACATTTTTTGTACTGAGTAACTAATTTTACCCATGATCTACACTTCTGTAAGTCTGAAGAACAACTTTTTTTTTTTCAGTAAAGAAATAAAATCTAACTGAATCTTTCTTATTTTAGAAATGTAAGATTTATTACCTCTCTTAGAGGTACAACAGTGCTGAAACTGGGTCATCCCAAACTTTTTCAGTTAAAGGCTAGACAAATGAAATACATCTGTCCATATACAGACTGCAGGACAGAAAAACAAATCCACTTGTTAGTGGGTACTAACACACACACATACAGTGTGTGCAGTAGAGGTGAGTAGGAGAGAAGGTGGGCAAGGCTGTCAGCCTTGCAGAGCTCAGTGAGAGCACCAGTGCCAGCTGGTGCAACTGACCTTCATGGCCTTAATTCTTGTCAGAAACACCTCCATTGGACACTCCAGTGCTGAAGAAGTACTGAGAAACAGTCCTCAACCCAGAAAGTCATCTCATAGAAGTAAATATTTCATTGAAGATTTATACCTAGAGGTTATTTCATAATATAAATAGCAAGTGAGCTGGAATTAAGATAAAGAGGTGGAGAAATCTTCTGCTTATAAGTGCATCAGCATTCTCTTATCTCCAGCATATCTTTAAAGAGTTTTCAACTGCAAATTTCAACAGTCAAAAACTGTTAAATGAAAACTTAAGAGATACCCCATGCCCCTAAAGTTATGTTTTTTGAAAAGAAAAAGATTCTTTGTGTTTTATGAAACACCAGAGAATATTTAAGCCTCAATTAAAATAAAACCAGTTCCTGATAAACCTATTTTAGTAAACACAAAAAGCTGCTAACGATTATCTCATATTTCTTCTTATTGTTTAATCAGGACACTCCCAAAACAAAAGCAATCAAGATGACTCAAAGAAGATGAGTTCCAACCTTTGGACCAGCTCTGATTGCAATAGTTACTTCTCATGATTGCTGCAATTCAGCAGACTCCAACACGATAATGTTCACGTGGGCTCCACAACCTACTCCAGCACTGCCCTGGGTGACAGCAAGAGCTGCTACATGGTTCCTGTGTGTAATCTGATGTCCCCAGCTCACAGCCCACAAGGCAGATGACAGACCTTCTTGTACCCCCTCGCATCCATGATCACAGAGGTCAGGTGCCCAAACCCTTTCACTTGTGGTCAGTAGTGGGAGTGACAAGGCCGGGCTGCACTGTGGCAGTTCTTACTTGGCCTTCCAAAGCAATCAAGAATCAGCTCAGCCACCACATAAGATTGAGCAAACTCTTCCTGTGTCTTGAAATGGTGGCCCAGAGGGGTAAGACTGCAGCTTACAAACCTCTCCCCTTTTTCTTGCTGTTAACTTTTCCAGGACAGCCTGTCTATCCTTGATTTCTGTGTCGGAAAAAGTACATCCCAGAAATCAAGGATAGACAGAAGACTCAGTCCTTGCCTTCAGAGTTAAACCATACTGCCAGGGCTGGACTAGGAATCTTATTACCACTGCCCAAGCCATCCTGCTCCAAGGGCAGCTCCAAGGAGGACTTAACACTCCCAAGCCTGTCTGTCAGAGATGCTTTACAAAGACTTCACAAAACAGCACAGTATTCTTCAAAACTAAGGTGATGATTTTCTCCTCCAAAGGTGATTTTCTCCAACAAAGGTTTTGAGATGTCAGTTGTTTATTTTCTCCTGACAGACTACCAGAGCTGGTATTTCCACAATTGCATGGACTATCTAGATACTTCCTTGAAGTACAGAGCAAAGTGAGATTGTTATGGTTTGTGATAATATCCCTGTTTCAACAATTAAGGCAACTCATTTGCTTGTAGTAAAATTGCTTCAAGGACAACACGCACAACTTGTGTTCGAAGTACTGCCCTGTACCCCATGTTTATCATGCCAGGTCCAAAGACGTTTGTTAGTAAACAATAGCAATGTAGTCATTGCTCGGCAGCAGGGAGTCAGAGGCAGGGCTTGAACAGGCTGCTGTCAGCTAAGGAACATCAACGAAGAACCTGCGGGGACTGCTGAAATCAAGGAAAGCAGCAACGCAGTAATGGAAACTTTTGAACCTTTTCACACAGAGGAGCAAGATTTGTCTTTCTGACTGCTGAGGTGTTTCAGATAGCAGGCGAACTTAGGAATATGGGCCTTCATGACAGCTAGTAAACTTCTCTGACGTGGGAAGGGAGCTCCTTGTGGCATGACAGTCACAGTAATCAGAACAAGCTCTATCTGCTCTGATACAGCTTTACTGCTTTACTGCTTTACTTCCCTTTTCTCCTCAAAAGTGCTTAGTGCTCTCCTTCATTCCTTGCACAAGACAGTGCTCACCTGATTACCAGCAGCTGGATACTGACAAAAACCAAAATCAGGGTACTGCCCTATGTGCTTTTCATCACATATTGCCCCAGTCTGAGGACAGAACCACCAGAGTTTAAGGGCTCTGCAAATAACCATGAAATTAATTTCTACAATCTGAAAGAATGTTAGAATATTATCATTCCCACTGTTCTGAACTGAGTCACAAAAGAACAAGGTCAGTGTAGCCCTTAATAGCAGACTTAAGATTACTAGAACTAAAATTTGCAAGGGTTTTTTACTTTATTCCACTGTTCAACTTTTCAACTCCCTTTTCAAAGTCCTTGGTCCTGGCACCAAGTACAGCTCTCCAAAGCTCTGAATTCTGACTTTATAAATTATTCTAGGCTTTTTCCAGGCAGTTCTGATTTTGCCCAGCACCAGAAGCCGAGTAGCTGAGCTTGTACACCCTGAGTTTGCACACCCTCTGTGCCAGTCTCTCCACTCCCTCTCAGAGCCCATCTAGTTTCTCCAAGTCTCTTCACATTTCCTGGTTTCTATTTGCTTTTCTCCTGTCCAATTAAAATCTCATTTTTACAAACTTTCTCTCCCATATTTCTCTCCTATTTCTGAAAAGTTCCCTACCTATTTGGCCCTTGTTTCTTCCACATGAGTCAGGTAGCTGCTGGAGCCAACAGGAGCCACTAAAAGCAATACATGGGAGGAACAGTCCACTTAAACTCAGTTAAGGTGCCCAATCCAAACATAGGCTGTAAAAGCTTGTGGATGCAGTCACGGGAAAATTTCTCTTCAGGGGTTGTGTGGGCTGGAGCACACTCAGGACTCAGCATGGGAATTAATCTGCTAACAGATCTCTCAGTCTGCAAAACCTGAGAACCTCCAGTTCGTGAACACCAAGAAAGATAAAACATGCAGTTTTGATTCTGGATTTCAAGCGTGCCCTCCTCTTCTGAAACAGGCAAGAGTCTTTTCAAACCTTTTTTTTTTGTTTGCTTGTTTTTAAGTAGGGCAAAGTCAGTGGTCCACTCTTACCCAGTTCTAAAATAAGCGAAACATTCCAGCAAAGTTCAGATTTGGAAATCTACCTGGCACAAAAATGTTTTCATCTGAAGAATTAGCTGCCAGCAAAGTCATGGTCTATCAAAAGAGCCTTGCCTGAGCCTCCAAGAGGCTGCAAGTGCCCAAGTGCTGTGCCACTGCTCCGCGGGTGCTTCCTCTCCCCGACCCGCTCCTCTGCCGTGCGCGGAGCGGGCACATTCACAGCCCAGCAGAAGGTGCACCCTAAGCTGACACGGGCTGCCTCACCTCTCCAGGTGCCTTCTCCTCTGATTCCCAGCCAGGAAAGACTCTAGGTGTTGAGGAAGGTGGTGGTGAAAGAGTCTTGCGGCACGGGAACGCATTAAGGAGGAAAAGAAGCAGCCCAGAGAATATCTGAGGAAGAAATGTCCCCGTGAGTGCCCTCTCCATGGGTGGGTGACAGGTTACTGGGGGAGCACAGGTTGCCAGGGAGCGAGGGGCAGATGCTGCTGTGATGCAGAGGACCTTATTCAAGCTTCTCTTCCCCTTCACAAACCTATTTTGGGAAAAGGCTCGCAGCACTGCAAAACAGAAGGCTGTAAGAAAATATCCCACTCTCCAGGACAAAGATTTTTCGTATTCTTTTGCTCCAGTGCATGGCTACACAGCCTCTCTTACCACCCAAAGCTTGCTGCTTGCCTGGTGTCCTGGTGCAGACCCCACTCTCCTCAGTGCAGCTGCTGCTGCAGGGCTGTGGGACAGCCAGTACCAGGGCAGGCAGGGGACACACAATAACAGGGAGAGACCCAACCATCAGAGCAATGCAACACTGAAGGAGATGAAAGGCTAAGTGTTTCGATAATCTCCGTCCTCAGCTTCTCTGTAATCTCAGGTTTTGGCTGATTGGAGAGATGGACAGAAACTACATGTGACTCTATGCAGGGGATGAGGAGAATGTCAACATTAGCCCAGCTTTCTGGTGGTTACAGAGACTGTAATTTAATTTTCTTTCCATCATATCCTATGTGAAAAGCATTCCAAGTCATGCCGCACCCGCTAAATCCTATTAAGAAAAACTAGACCTCGTAAAGCTGTTTTCCAGTGTGTTGAATTCAGGTTTTATGGCTCTGTTTGACAGTTTTCCATTAACTCCCAGCTGAGCAGAGGCAAGCAGGTCACTGAACACTGGAGTCCTGGCCCAGGTGCCTTGCCTGGGTTCGAGGTACTTCTCAGAGCCCCCATCTCCCGCCTCAGCAGAGTCTGTCCCACCCCTCTGTCACTCAGCAGCAGGCAGGTGCAAGCAGGAGACCTCGAGGAGAGCCAGCTCGTCCCACCACTCCTGCTGCAGGGGTTAATGCTGCAGCACATCGGTGAGGCCACCCGCTGCCAGCCCCTGTCACCTGCGGGACACCCACGGTCGGAGGGACTGGCTCACCGGCAGCAGCAGCACAGACTGCCTGGAGCCCTCCAGCATCACGCTGGCTGCCGTGGCAGGCAGAATCCAGGAAATACTTCCCCAAACCCACCCTTGTGTTCTTTAAAGCAAGCTTTTATTTATGCTGCTGCTGGTGAAAGATACCTGAGAATCTATCTGAAATATACAGAAAATAACCTGAGTCCCCAGTCTGTCTTCAGCTGCATTTTTCTTGAAGCCCTGAGGCTCCTCTCCCTCTGCAGAGCAAACACAGCATTTGCAGGAATAAAGCTGCACTTATGTAAGTTTCTGAGAATGCCAAGTTGCAAGTCTGACAGAAGAAAAACTTCTGGTAAAAACCTATTTTTTGTCTTTTCGAGAGATCTAATCTATCTTCTGTGCATTCCTGACCTTCAGAAAGCATTTTCATCTCACACGTTAAGTATAACAATCCTCTTAACAGGGAACATTTTGTTAGAGCTTTAAATTGGGTTACGTAAATTATTTGTAGTTCTGACAGCAGGTTTCTCTTCCGTCCACGAGGACAGTTGTTATGAGCCTGCTACAAGGTTCATTTGCAATCACTGCAGATAATCATCTGAAGGGACTGTTTGAAAGGAGATTTTATCTGGGGCATATGCTTCAAGTTTGTCAAGGCTTTTTATAAAAGCAGCATTTTTGCCAAATAATTTGCAATACAGTAACATGAATGAGAAATAATACATCCCTGGTGGGGATGGTAAAAATGGGCGAACAAAAGTTTTTCCAACTTTAACAAACTTTAGGAGGTACAGAACACAAAGGGGGAAAAAAAAACCCCAACAATACATATGTGCATAGGTGGTACTGAGCACGCCTCAATTCATGATTTTACTTTTGTTGTCTGCAGTAGGAATTGCAGTGAGGATGAGGCTCTTTGTTCACAATAGGTACTTGTTCAGAAAAAAACAGTAGAAAAAGTATTTAGAAGCTACAATACTACTTTTAGCATGGTATCAGAGCATTCAGTGACTTAGAAACACAGTTTGCAGTACTCTCTTTTCACTTTCTTCTCCCCACCCCCTAAGACAGGCTTAGACACAGTTAAAAATGGGAAGAGTTCTCTGGCAGCAGAGCCCTCCTGCCTCCCTTTCTCTTGACACTGGTAAGGCTGATTGGGAAAAGAAAAAGTTTCTGCTGATTTCATGGGTGGGAAAAGAAAGGCATCATTTATAAATTTGGATCGATATTTAGGTATCCTATTGCTCTTAACATCCTCCTCCCTCCCCAATAAAGCAATGAAACAGTATTTTATTAAAATTGAGAGTATTTTGTTTGGCTTTAAGAACAATGATTTACTAAAACATAAATTTAAAATGAAAACTTTCAAATGAAAACATGGACATTTAATTTTTAAGTCTTTTTAAGAGCAATTCAGATTTTTTTTCTCCCTAAACAACAAGAGCAAAAAGTTTCATCCCATGCTAAATAAAAGTCAATCCAGTAAACCTGATTTCTTTACTCCTGTTGGCATTACATTCTCCACAACAGTGGTGCAGAACCCAATAAACCCTTCTGCAACATCAGAATACTCCAAGGAGTGACATTTTCAAGGAGGAGAAAACCTGTGAGTCTGTAAACCACACACACACATGCACAAACACAAGAACCATGCAAAAGGTGCTCAGCAGAGAGGACGTTTACCCACAAAACTTAACATCTACTAACATTTCCAAATCTGCCCAGGAATGCTTTACCTTGCTATTTCCAATTGTATTGAGCTAACTGGTGGTGTTTTACCTTTCCCTCCCCTTCTTTATTCAATGCTGAACATTTATTTTCAGCAGTCTATACAGAGTTGTTTCATGGTTTTATTAGCAATCTTAAAATACTTTGTCTACAGAGAATGCAATGCATTAGGGCTTCTGGGGTCAACGTTAGTACTTCTAGGGATAATGTTAGCTATTCCTATGAATTATCTAGAGACACTAGCTGATTAATAGGAAATTATTTTATTTCTATAAAAGACAATATATTATTATTTTGTCAATTCTCAAAGAGAAAGAGTTGCTTCTAAGTGTTAGTTAGAAAGATTCATCTTTACACTTCTTTCTCTCTAAACAAACAGATCTCATGGGAGAATACACACAGACATTTAACTTACCATTACTGCAGCTATCTTTTGAATTCCTCAGTATCATTAATATTTAAGCAGAAAGAACAGAACAAGCAATTATCCTAATGATACCACACCAGAACCAACAAAGTAATTTTTAAAAAGTCTTCCAGAAGAAGTGAGAAGGTCAACCAGAAAACACGAGTCAGGAATAGCTGTGCTCTGATGAGGAGGGGAAGGTTATATTGCTGTGATATGAGTAGTGCACAGCTGTTACTCTAGTAATAATTCATCATATTAATATTTAAATGAGAGGAGGAGGAGGAGGGCACGAGATTGTGTGTGACTCAATGGTCCCTCCCTGTCCTCAAGCAGAAAAATAGGCCACCAATACAGAAAGAGCATTAGGAGCTGCAGAGTGGGAAAGTTTTTTTTTACCTCATTAATAAAAGTGGGCAAACTGGTCCCTGAAGAAGTCTAGAAATTATCTTTCTTTTACTACAGCAAGTCAAATTCTGTTTCTAGTCTGAGAAGCAGTCATTGCCTAATGAACAAATTGATCCAGCAACCAGTACTCTAGGTCTGCACGTGGTATTTCTTGGATTTCAGTATATTTCCAGCAAGCCTCTACACTTCTCCAAAGAGCTGCCTGCAGGAGTCTTGCCTGGCAGTCCCTCACAGGGAATTGCTGAATTGCTGCAGTGCTTTGCCAGTTACCTACAGACACATTTATAAAAACATTTCTTTATGGGGGCTAACTCACCTCCAGGCTTTCTGCATTGCCTGGGCCATCAGGGCCCCTGGATGGGCAGGGCAGGGGACCTGAGGAGGAGCAGGAGTGTCTGGGGGTGTTGTGAGGAGCAGAGCCTCAGCCCCTGGGGGTCGGGGGGAGCTGCTGGAGGTGGAGCAGCAACACCCAGCAACAGCAGGCTCAGCTCGAGGTGCAGGGCTGGAGCAAACAGCTGATGCAGCCATAACCCAGACAGATGTGGGTGGCATCCCTGGCAGGAGAGGCGGCCTGACTACACTTGGTTGCATATAGGGTTGCACAACTTTATCCAGCAATTAAATATAAACACACCTCTCACATGCTGGGTTTAGGGAGGTTGGGATTTTCTTTTGAATTCTCCCTCCTCTTTGTTAGCAGAAAGGTTACTGTGATAGCCCTGGCTGAGCATCACCTTGTTGGCTGGGTAATTCTAAAAAGGTAATAAGCAACCATTTCACCAGAAACAGACCTGGACTCCAGAAATGGCCATGAGGCTAAATAACAAATAGTTTGTAACAGAACAAATCCACAGAAAAGCATTTGGTTTAGTGCTTGGCATGAAAATACAAGGTACACAAAGTACAACATTAGGAGATGCTGAACTCGTGCTGTAACAACAGTTGTCAGCGCACCGAGGTAAATTCTTCATCAGAAATTTTCTTTTTCTGTTCAAGCAAAGATGTTCCTCCCTCCTTTCATTTTGTTAGCCTAATCCTTCATGAACAAGTTTGCAAACAACCTGAGTTAACATTGATATTATTTTTAGCTGACTATTACAAAGGTTTTATTTACTGTATTCTGTACAAAATGATTTGTTATTAATACACTGCAGAAAACACCACTCATCAGATCTTTTCCATATCCATTGTCAGTATCTCAGCAAAGTAACATTTAAAACTGGTCCTCATGACTTGCTCCAAAGGTTTTTACATAAAGCTGAGTCAGGCCCCTGGACATGTTGGAGAAATGGAGAACATTGATCTAGGCTGCTTTCAAAGAGTAGGTGACAAGGGTCTGCAGGAAGATACCTCTCCTCTGTTTTAGTAATTACACTAACACATTAGCTTCAGGGATTAGGTTCTTCCTTCCTGGATTTTGGGAGTGCTGGAGGAAGAGACCACCCATACTGGCTTTAATCCCTGGCAGAGTCCTCCCTCCATCTCCATGACTGCTCCTGCCTCAAGGGTAGGACAGATACATGAGGCTGGAATTAACCACCTAACACTGATCTATCAGTTTAAATCAGAAGAAAAGACATGGACAAAGGCTAAAAAGTCTTTGCAACCAATTGAAGGCAAATGTGTCATGGAAGATAAACATTTTCAGGTACAAATTGGGCCAGCTGACGGATTTAATAGCTTCCATAAAACACCAGATTGACCAGCTTTTACAACTGTCTTTATAGGCAACCATCAATTTCCATCTGCGCTTGGTGGCTACCAGATCAGTGTGCAATGTTTGAGGAGGTTCAGAAGCCCAGGCTCAGATTTGTTCTTCTTTCAGTGACAGAAGCTGCCAGTTTAATCCAAATCCATGGTCTTTATTCAGAAGAGTCTACAGCCTCTGTTGATGAGTACATTTGAGGTGAAGGTTTTTTCAGGCTTTGTCTAATGCCTGCTCAAATGCCACACCGTTCTAGCCTATGCTCTTAGTTAAAAAGGAAAAAAAAACAAACAAACAAAGGCAAATTCATGCTTGCCCTGGGAAGAGAGGGATCAGTGTGAAGAGCCATGCTGACACCACAATCCCCAAACCCTCATCATATGCAAATTCTAATTGAATTAGCATGTGTTAAAGGTGCAAGCAGCAGATGCAAATGGCTGGGTACAGCCCTGGCATAGTCAAACAGTCTACATCTGTGCCCAGTTTTCCCTTAACCAAGCCTCCGTGGCTTGGTCTTCCTAGTTGAAACCCGGCAGCTGAGCTTTCCCAAGGCCACACAAGGGGACAAACTCCCCTCTGGCTCTGCCAAGGCCACGTGGTCCACTTGAGATATTAACAAATGCTCTCAGAAGTGCTATGTCTAATTTAGATTCCAAGTAACAGCAGCAAGTCTTACATAGTTATTTAACAGTCAAAAGAGAGAGGTAGGCTTTTTATAGTCTAAACTTTATGAAGTGATAAAGATCTATTAATCATCTAACATGCAGTTTATCTACAGACAAATAGGATTAAAAATAGAGCAGGTAGTTTCGGCTCTTTTTTTTTTTTCCTAATTGGCATGAGAATAGCAAGCTGGCAGAGGAGGAAAAAGAAGGTTGCTGAGGATGCCGAGCACAAAGCTTAGGGCTGAGCTGCAACCAGAGCTCCCTCAATTATTTTCTCTCCCTGATGAGAGGCCAGATCTTAGGTACCCTTGAGTGGCCCTTTTCTGTAATGAGGATCTCAGTATTTGGCTTATTCATATTTTTCATTTCATTTTTCTGCACTTGGTCCAGGAAATCATGAGGCTTGTCTTGGCATTTTACCACAGGAATCAATGCAAAGAATTCTTCCTTTTAAGTGCTTGGCTCTGCCTCAGAGTTTTTTAATCTTTTCTTTCCTAAACGTAACTGATTGGCAGGAGTGTGCATCCCTGGGTCAGTTTTCAACTCATGTTCCTAATAGCTTAACTCGAAAGAAATACAGTTTCACAAAGAATTTTCTTGGGACAGTCTGGAAACCCTTCTTGTCAATAAATAATTTCTACTAAGTGAAACACTGACAGAGCTATGCTGCTCAGCTAAGTATACTGTGAAACATTAACCTCCTTCCCTGTCCCGTGGTGGCAGAGACTGTGTTTTGCTGCTTTGTGACCCATGACTGACCTCACCATGAACTCCCATATTTTCAGCACACCTCCTTGAGGTTTGGGATTGAGTTGGTGCCTATATTTAAAGGAGCAGATGGGAAACAGCAACTGTCTCTACTGTGCATTATATACAGTGAGAGTGGGGCAGATAGTGCCAGGACCACTGTTCCTCATCCAGGACACAAATTTGTTCCTGTTGCTGCTGGACAGGAACTGTGACACTAGAGATGCCAGGGCTGTCATTCCATGGAGCTCCAGGACCTTGTGATAAATACCTGAGGGTGTCAGAAGGTGAGAAGCTCTGGGAGACCCTGCCACACTCCAACAACCCCACCAAAAGAGGGTGTACCCAGAAGAAGATCATGGGTGATTCCAGAGCAGCACGTGGACAGGAGTCACCTCACAGGATCCTGATCGACACCTGTGCCTCTGGCTCTTCCCTATCCACTCCTTCCAGCCTCGCCCCTCCACTGAGTAAGTTTCTCTACACCCACACTTCTCCACACCCACAATTCTCTCTCCTTCACCTGTCATGATATGCACCCTGGCTGTGCTGGCAAGCCCACAACAACCTATTCACTGCTGTTAGCAGGCCCAGAAAGGGAAGCCTTGTTCAGGCACCTGATCTTGGGATGCCAGCCAAGCAGGACACCAGACCTCCCTTCCAGCCATGTCTCCAGAGGACCTGTGCTCACGATGACATTGCCCTGCACAGGGATCCATCTCAGGAGGGTTGCATGACTTTGCCAAGCCTGCCCCAGCAGTCCAGAGCTATTTTATAATTAGAATGCTTCACTCAAACAAGACAAGTTGTTAAGAGACATGTACAGAAGAGCGTTTTGTGGAAAGGCTGGGTAAAGAACAATAAGGCAGTTTAACGTCCTTACAAGAAACACTGATCCAAAAAGGAAAGAAAAGGATTTTTCTTTTCATTAAAAGCCAAACCAGACCAAACCCTACTTTTCCCTCAGTGTCAGCAGAGCACCCAGCCTCCTGTAGAAGGGTTGCTACAGCCCCACTCACCAGCCCAGGCCTGACAGTGCTGCCCTGAGAGAAAGAAAAAAGCCAAACCAAACAAACAAAAAATCTACTCCTACTCAGAAGTCAGTCCTGCAACCTGTACACAGCAGCCACAGCAGAGCCAGCACAGCCAAGGAGAGATTAGGGCAATGTGTGGAACAAGCTCACACAGCACAGTGTGTGCAGCTCCCGGAGGGCCCCATGCTGCCAGCAGGGCTGGCCGAGTCCAGCACGGGCAGCTCCCTCTCTGCCTTGTGCCTGAGCTTCTCTTTGGAGCTTGTGCTCCCAGGGGCCCCAGCAGATCCAAGGGACACAGGGAACAAAGTTCGTGCCACGTTTTGGCCAGGCTTTGCCAGGCAAAAGGTAACAAAGGGTGCTAAGCTGCCCCGTGCTTCTGGACATGAGGCTCAGGCTTTGGGCTGCCCATTTGCACACTGAGTAAGAGGTGTCCAGTCCCAACCTGCACAGCTCAGCAGGAGGAAACCAAAGGAAAAAGCCATATGGCACTCAGCTGTCTGCATGTCCACTTAGCACTTATGAGAGCTACTCCTGCCAGGCCAGGTACCTGTGCCTGCCACCGAGGCTGGTCACACTGGAGATTGGTCACCAGGGCCTTGGTGCTGCCACCTGCATTGGCTGCTCTGCCTGCTTGGTACTGTCCAGCGGGCACGTCCTGGCCTTCTGCTGGCTCAGCATGAAGGAGTTGTCAGTGGAGCTGTCTCTGGATACTGTCTTGTCTGGCATCTCCCTCCAGAGCTTGTGGTCGAACTCTTGTTATTTTGCTTTCAGCACCAGCAACTCTCATACTTCAACAGAGATGCTCCAGCAGGATTGAGAAACCCAGAACTCTGCTCTACCTGCTTTACCTGCTCAGCCTCCCTTACAGCCCTCCCTTGGTCAAGCTAAAGTAATTTCAGGAACTTGGATGGTAGAACATTTAGCTTTTAGGTCACAGCTGGGAGGAAGCTGTAATGGCAGCCTGGACACAGCAATTCTGATGCAGTCTTACAAATTCATAGAATTGTAGAATCACAGAATGGTTTGTGTTGGAAGGGACCTTAAAGATCATATAGTTCCAACTCCCTGCTGTGGGCAGGGACACCTTCCACTAGATCAGGTTACTTAAAGGCCCAGCCAACCTGACCTTGAACACTTCCAGAGATGTGAAATGCACACCTTCTCTGGGCAACCTGTTCCAGTGCCTCACCACTTTCATAGTGAAGAATTTTTTCCTCATATCTAATCTAAATCCACCCTCTTTCAGTTAAAAACCATTCTCCCTTTGTCCCATCACTACATGACCTTGTCAAAAGTCCTTCTCCAGCTTTGTTGTAGCCCCCTTAGGTAGTGCCTGCTGTATGTGCCCAACCATGAGGGGTAAATCCATAAGGAGCGATTCATGCTGCTGCCTACTGACCTAACCCAAGAGGTCTGGATGTCTATATTCAGAGACGAGAAGCATGACATTCACAACAAGTGCCACACCAAACATGGACATATTGCTGCCACATCTTCACTGTAGCTGGCTCAGTCTTGACCCTGTAAATGAACAAAGCCTAATGCTGGTGAAGATAGAAAAACCTCTGTCAGGAGCTCAAACTGTGGAGCAAACAAAAGTGTTACTGGGAAGGAGAATGGGGAAAGAGGAAAGGGAAAGAAGGAAGGAAGAAAATTCAACAGAGGTTATATTGTGCACGAGGATCAGGCAGCTTAAAGTGCCATAAAATCCTTTTTACAAATATTCTTGCAGTAAAATGAAATAGCAGCTCTTCTCAGGAAACTGCAGCTACCCTCAATGATTATAGCAACAGCCTGAAGGATGCCATATTTTTTCCTTTTTGAACCAATTGCTCTTACTAGTGGCATGTACCTGTATCCTTACAAAGTACTTCAGATCACAATATCAAGTTCAAGTGAAAACTGTTTAATACATTTATAGAGTCAGGCTGGATAGGGCTTTGTTCCATAACTATTTCTCATGGTGAGGTAACAGACAGAACTGCATGAGTCACTAACTGTCCATCAAAGCACACATAGGTTTATTCATGACTCTCCTTACCCCTGGGAACAGATAAACAGTTTAGATATCCCTCAATTAAATCTCTCCAGGACCACCTAGTCACAAATTTGGTTTTGATTTCCTACTTTTAAAAGCTTTTGTCCCTATCTACTGAGTTCACTACAGACAAAGTTGGTGCAGTATTACGCTTTTCTATTTCAATCCCTGCTTTTGCCAGAAGGTTAGTCAACATCTTGAGTCCTGCTCCACTTGCTCAGACAAAATCTCACTGATTGCAAAGATGAATGGGGCTCATTTCCTCATTTTGTCCCATGGGACAAGAAACATACTTTATAATGCTCCAGGTTACATATGGCTCAGATATACTGCCAGAGCCTTCCAGCCTGTTCCAGGGCAGATTTCCTGTATCCCAGACAGCTCCCCATTTAAACAGGCACAGACTTCCTTCCCACCATGCAGGTGGGACCATAAGTACCCATGACCCTGCATTATCAAACCCATATCTCCCAAGCAGGTCACAAGGGCATAGTGGGAGCAAAGAGGTAGTGTTTAAGCCACCAAACAGTTATTCTTTCATCAGAGCAGCAATGAAACCAGCACTGCACAGATCCAAAGAGGAAATTCTGCCATAATAAGCTTAGATCAGAGTGCAAAGTAGGTGGAAACATGCCAGTTAATGACTTCCAGCTCCTGCATGGAGAGCATAGTGGAGGAGGACAAATGGAGCAGTGTCTGTCCTTAACTTGAGAAGTCACAGAGCTCCTTTCTTCTAGATGCTCCATTTGTGTATTTGAAGTGGGGGTGGCTTTAGGGATGAATGCACACAATGACACATAGAAACACGCCACACATTTGGATCTTAAATCAGTCAGGCTTCCACAACATTCTGCAGTATTAATAGTTGGATTTTTATCTAACTCATTACATGACAGAGCTATTTCACGAATTCAGGTATCATAATGAGTCCTAAGAGCAGTACTTCTCCCTTGGGGCTGGGAAGGCAGGAAAGAGAGGAAGGTCTGGAAGCCTGCCACTTGCACTTGGGTCCCTTCTTTCCTTACTCACAAATTTCAAACTAGGCACTTCCAAAATATGCTGAACTTGTCATAGAATAAAGGGCACAGCCACAACCTCATCTTTCACAGGACAGGGAGAAATCCTCCAGCATGCAGCCAAGGCATCCAACTGGGGTTACAGGACAAGGGAAGGGAAAGAAAACTATGTCTGTGACCTGCCAGTGGATTAGCACTGAAATAAAGACTGAGCTCCATGATATACAGCCCTCTCAAAATCTGAGCTTGATAAAAGTCCAGGCTCTACCCACACAGTAGGACCAGCAACTGCCTGGGAACCAGCAACAAGCCCAGGCCAAAGAGGAGCAGGTCAAGAGTCTCTAAGGCTCAACCACTTTATTCAATACATACAACCAAAAGGGCCAAAAAGTCTGCAGGACTGTACAGACAAGCAGCAGGACTGCCTCAGGCTCTGCTACCCCTCTGTCATCATCCCACTAAAGATGGTCGACTGTTCCTGTGTTTTTCAGATGTCTGCCTTTACTGGTCACAGCTCTCTCAGTCAGAGAGAAGTTTGGGACTGAAATTCCAGACTCACATCCTTTTGCCACTAAAGCACCCAACCATGCCATTCCCCTGGTCTTCAGCAGGCCCTCAGATTTGATTTCCCACAGAGACATTGCCTCTGCTCTGTCCTACATCTCTCCCACCCCTCCAGGGGCTGAGAACCAGGTCCCATCTCTTCTGTCCCCTCATTCTGAGAAAGCAGATAGCCAAGGCATTCCCAGACAGCCAAGCAGTCTGTGCTGCAGTCTCCCTGCCACGATCAGCAGACAAAGCTGGGACACCCTTGCTGGGAGAATGACCCAGACAGTCACCAGCTAGCAGTCCCTCAGATAAAACCTCCTGAGAGTGAGAAGGGTGAGAAGCAGAAAGACTGGCTCCACCATTGCTGAGAGACACCTTTACACTTCAGCACCCTGAGAACTGAAAAAATGGTGTTCTGGGGCTGAACAAATCTGAAACATTAACTTCCAGAAGTATGGGCAAACACTTCTGCCTGGCTCTTCTGCAGCACGTGAACCTCCCTTTGAGTGCAGGTTTCCACCCAAAACTCAAAGGAAAACTGCTGGAACCACAGACTTTTACAGAAACTCTGCTCAAAATAACTACCTTAGCTCAGGTTTATTAAGAATTCAAATCTCTCCTGTAGGCAGGGTACAGGGTTTCGGGCTGATGAGGACAACAGTAGCTAGGGGTTCCAGGGGAAGAACTAAGGCAGAGAGAGAATAGGAAAGCCAGGAGCGCAGCCCCACTTGCCAGAGCAGCAGCCCAGCAGCTCTGCACACCCACCCCTTGAACCACTACACCTGTTCCTGAGCTGTCAGCATTTCTGAACTCAGTCCCTGTGCGTGACAATGACCTTCTTTGCCTTAATTGCCACATCTGTTTGCTGCCCATTGGGAATAAGGACTGTAAAATTTTCCAACACGAGCATGGGTGCTTTTTGAGTTCTCTGCTCTCCCTGCTTTGTGGCCAATCTGCCCATGCTCCAACCATGACCTTGTACCTTCCCTTTCTGTTGTATTCCAAGGTGGAAGCCTACTCCAGTTACTGATTTTAGCCTATTCTCCTTATCTGTTGCAAACTCAGCAATGTGAAGAACGTAGGACACAATAGCAGTTGGATGGGATACCTGATGTCAGGAATGGCTTCCCTGGCTCCTTGAGCAGGACTGCAGCTTGACAAACCTTGCTTGACAAACACCATTGCAAGCCTTGGAGAATGTGGGAACAACTCTTCCCTTCTGTGAGTTGGATCTGTTGCTCTTCACCCTGAATAAAAGGCTGTTCAGCACTCAGGGCTGCCAGGACCGCCAGAAGCTGCTCTTTCTTTGTCTTATTTTTTTTCCTCATAAGCCACAGACAGAAGAAAACCACAGAGGGAAGAAAAGCCTTTAATCAGCATTGGAGATTTGGCTACTACACTTCAATTCTCTCTTTTATTTTTCAAACAGGCAGATCTATAGCAGAGATAAGCATATGCCTAAGCAGTTTGCTGGATCAGAATCAAAAGAGTACTCAGATTCTCCACTCAAAAGTTGCTTTGATACCTCAGTTATGCAGTTCACTTAAACAGTACATGTGAATGAAATATGTACTTTTTTCCTCCCATGCTTTTGATGCTGATATTGCTGTAGGAAAAGCTGCATATCCCATCTCTAACAGAATTCACGCTTCTTTAACAAACCTGGCACTGCTGGGTGGTACAAACAGGCGGTCACCTTGTCTGAAGTGACACTGACAGGCAACAGGATTTGGTCCCCAGGAGTCAGACTGCTAAAGGCAATCTGACAAATAACTGCTATTCAAAATACTCTTAAATCTCTGCTCTGAAGACACAATGCAGGCTGAAAAAGAGCCATAATATAACAGCACTGTCTCTAACACAAGATTTTCTCAATGCAGTAAAAATGACACTTTCCTACTAAAGGTATTTTTGCTAGCAGAGCAATTCCCACTTCAGTAAGTTAAATAACCTAAACAGGAAAAAGATCACATTGATTTAATTATCCACCTACAATAGTATTTTAATGATAGAGAAATGGCGTGATTTTTTTTCTTTAACAAGCATTTCATTATCATAAGCTTCTAATGTGGGCCTGGCCTTAAAGACCTGGGGGACAAATTTAAGCCGTAAGTCACTTTATGCTGGAAGAATCTGTAACCATTATCCTTTGCAGAGATAGAAGTCAGTGCACTTTGCAACAAAGCAGAGGCATTTGCTTTGGTGTTTTTTAGAGAGGAGACTTTTAATTTAATTTTAGTTTTCCCCCTTGCAATGGAGAACAACCCTAAAGAGTTTTGCAGACGGCTTTTTAAAATAAACACACAACTTCATGCTGCTGTGAGGAGGAGGGGGAGGACAAGCTCTGCTCCTTGGGGGCAGGAAATGAGTGCTGGGGGAGCAGGAAGCCTCACAGCAGGGATGGCAGGTCCTCGGAGCACCCGAGCCAGGTCTGGCTGCCACGCCAGTTCCTTCGGGGTGACATCGTGTCCCGTCAGACCAACAGCCTCAGAACCAGGCTTTGTGGGGCATTTCTGAAAAGGTTTACTAAGGAATAAATCCCAGACCAAACCAACCCAAAACAAACCAAAGCAAGGCTGGGATTTGAAGTTGCTTCCGCATGGCTTTATGTTTTAAAAATCATCACAGGATTGATAGTACTGTAGGATCTGACCCCCTCAGTTGCACACATGCTGCAGTGGTCTGTAATCCAACAGGGTGCTGTATATCTGTTTTTTATATATGTATGAGCTGAAATTCTACATTAATTTCTACAGTTAATGACCAAGAGGTTAGTGAAGGGCAGCAAAAGCACCCTCCATTCAGATAAATGCTGGTCTGAGTCCCAGCAGTGATCAAATGGGAAGTTTGCAAACCAGGCCTGGAAGAGCAATTAGAAGAGGTTGACCTCAGTGTTAAAACATCTTTGCTTGTATTTTCTCCTTGAAGGGCAGATGGTTGTATGCAATCAAGTTGGGGCAGTTAAAAATATTATCATTCTACTGGCTGAAAAGTCCCACCCTGCAGCAGGTGACTGGAGGTGTCATGTCTGATTGTGCACTGGGAACACAAACAACTCCAGTTCACGTGTCCTTGCCAAGGGAGCCAGCACTGCCCCAGCACCCTTCCTGTCTGCCTGCAGCTCAGGCTCTTCCAGGGATCTTGGTAGCCTAAGATATGGGACTTCCAAAACTAGACAGGGCACTGGTTGGCTTACTGCTCTGGCAGCAGGGAATCTGGCATCAGTGCCAAAGCTGGGCTCGGAGAGGTGGATTTTGGGGTGCTGGGCCAGCTAAAGAGCAGTCACCACTCCCAGTCACAACCCAGTGCAGCAGTTTGGGCCTGTTTCTGGGGAAGGCATTCCCTGCATATGGCAGAGCCCTTCCCAGTGACAGCAGCCTGAGGGTCCTGCTGGGGAGTGGGGATATCTCTGTCTCACACAGACTGCCACAGCTGTAGTAGAACAGTGAGCACCTCACTGCTGCTCACTCGGCCCCAAAGTAAACAATGCCATCCTGCCCTGCTCGTTTGTTTTGCTTCAGCCTCCTGCTCTTCTCCCTTGTTCTGACAAGGAACAGTCAGGGCAAAGAGAGGGAAAACATGTTTTCTGCCTTTTTCTGAGCAACAGAGGATTCTGCAATACACTGATCTGTGAGGCAGCAAATACCAGGAAAGGCCAGAACAGCACGAAACCCCTTTGGCCTCCTGAAGCCGACAAGAACCTTACCATTGACTCTGTTAGTGCTCTGTGGGGAAAGCCCAGGCACTCTTTATGCAATAGTGGATATTTTATGTCCAAACAAGAGATTTAACAAATGTTGCTCATGCCAGCCATAGCAAAGATGCCATATGCTGTTTAATCAACAAAACCCTCCACCCATTCTCGAACTGTTAGATTCTATCAGAATAAACACCTGTTTGGAGTCTACACTTAGTTTAGAAACAGGGAGAAAGCCATTTCCCTTGACATTTCCTCTACATAACCTTAGCACAACATAATAAACAATTCAGTTATGCTGCCATTGTTACTAAATCTGGCATCAAGGTGCTGCTTTTCTAAGAGGGAGAAATCGAGGCATAAATTTTCTACCATGTAATTGCTTCACAGCTTTCCTATGACAACACCTAGCCCTTTCCTAGACAGAAAGGCAGAGTTCCTTCAGAGAAAGGCACTTGTTTCAGCTTGGTTCCACAGAAATAGAAATAGACAGAGAAATAGACAGAGAAATAGTAATGATGGTGGCAAGGCTTAGTGGGTAAGAATGGCTCCAGGCTGCAAAATGCTGAGTAATCCTGTGTGACGCTGAGCCATTCTGGGTAGGGGCTAAGGACACACAGTCCTGGACAGAAAGGCTTTAGCATCCTGCAGAATCAAGCTGTTACTACTGAATTCCTCTCTTTTGCAATCTGTCAGAGAACAGCTGTGCCAAAGTGGAAAAAATCCGGGAAAGTTATTGAAACATCCTTACTATTAAAGACATCATGTTTCCACTGCAAATGGATGAAACTCCCAGTGGGACTTCTGGTGTCTGTTAAGGTCAGTGTTTGTGGCATTACAAAATATCAGGCGTTCTGTGATGCTGTACTCACAGATTTTGGGAACATTTTTAAGTAAGACTGGAAAAAAATTGCCACTTGCTTGTTGTGCTTTACACCAGTGCTTGCCCGTAAGCACACATAACACGGAGGTACTGTCCTTTCAGCCAATGCTCAGTGTGACTCAACCTCATTCCCTTGTGTACATCCCTTCTGACTTTGCCCCACTTGGCTTCAGTGATTGGGACTACTTAAAAAAATCTTCAGTTGGCTGCATTTGAAATCTCCAATGAAGGGACTGCAGTGACTTTCAGACTGTGCAGCACCCTGCTACGTTTGGCTGCAAGGGCAAATAACCTATTCCTGTTGTTCAGACTGGCTGTCACAAACCTAAAGGTTTAAAGAAGGTCATCACAACAACCACTGTCATTTTCCTTCATCTCCACCAGTATCTCTGTCAGAGTGGGGGGAAGGATTGCAGACAGCAGAACCAGCTGTGCTGTCTCTCTCTCAAATGCATTGCTTAATTTTTTCCATAATCACTAGTATATAATATCCCTCTTGGGAAACAAAACCCTTTCCATACAGAACTGAGGATTACTTCAAACTGAAAGGATTTTGCCCCTTTTTCATCCCTCCAGAAATGTGCTCTGTATAGACAGATTTTAATATCTCACCGTGGTGAGGAGAGATCAGACACTAAATGGCATTCCATGCAAGTGAGGACTTATTACTGCAAAGCTGTTGTTTCTTGCCCAGCCAGTTATAACTGAAGCCTATAAAATTTCCATTGTTCAAACCTGGAATGTCTCACAGACTATGCCTGGACAAGGTAAATCCCAAACCCTTATTCACTGGACTGATACATGGATTGATAAACATGCATAGGATGGAAAAGTAACCCAAACTGTGCCATTTGAGCAGGTTCTGCCCAGGGATCTCCAGTGGAGGTTTTAATTCCCTCTATGGAAGTACAGACACTGAGGGGTGAAGTCACTTGCCTTGAGGCATGCAACAATTTAATTGCAGAGCTGGAAATAAAAACTGAGGAATAAGAACATGCTGGACCATGCTATAATCAGCAGATGCTATTACTTCCAAGTTCTAATTAAAGAGCTGTCATTACCCAAAAAGAAGTTTGCAATAAAACTGATAAAGCTCAATAGTCTGAAATATTGGAAAGAAGGCATATGTTTTTTAAATCTCCCAAAGATGACAATATACACTTTTTTTTTTCAGTCTGCCTCAGCCTCTGTAGCTAACGGATCCCAGCTATGAGGTCTCTTTCTGCTCTAACAAACCCAGAGTCTTGCCAGTCCAAATCAAGTAATCCTTGAAATATACAGGCTACACTGCAATTTCCTACCTGTGTGAGAGAAACAGCACTTTAGTACTCTCACAGAATAGATAGAACAACCAATGGGAAAATAACAAGTCTGGGAGAGAAGAGAAGTGGTTGATGTGCTGCAGCCATCATTAGCACAGCTGGCAATGTTTAAATGCATGAAAATATAAATGAACCAATTTGTTGTCTTGGGCCTGCAAATGCACACACAGACACACATGAATACACAAATTTCTCTGCAAAGGGAGCTCCTGCTTCCTGGTAACCCTGTGCCCACTCCACTTCAGCAGGCACTTGGCACTGGATCCATCCCCAGTGCTCAGGGCTGGGCTGCCTTAGCGCTGCAGCAGCCGCTGGATGTTCATGGGCAGGTCTGTGAGGCAGGCAGGGGCTCAGCACCACGGCTTCCCCTGAGAGCAGGGCCACGGGGCACCGTGGAGCTGGTGCCACCACAGGGCTGGTGGCACACGGGGTTGGTGACAGCTCGAGGCTGGTGGCACACGGGGTTGGTGACACCACAGGGCTGGTGGCACATGGGCAGTGGCTGGGCTCTGCCATGGCCAGGTGCTGACACGTGCCCAGGCAGTGTGTTGGAGTTGAGGTGAAGGTGTGACCAGGGTTACTCAATGCCAGTGCCTCCAGCTAAATGAGGAGCAGCAGGAATAGAGTCTCTGGAGCCTTGTCCAGCCCTGCTCCCGCAGGCAGGCAGCAGCTGAGCTCAGGCCATTGTGAAAGGGGAGAGGACAGGGAAGTGCATGTCTCTGTGTTTCCCACAAAAGTGAAATACCTCAAAGATTTTCCTACAAACCAACAGTTACTTGGATTTCTCTCTATTGGTCACATATGGCTGTGAATCCCAGAGAGGTGTGGCGTGCAGTCACTGCTGGGAGCAGGGAGAAACTTCACTTGGATCCAGACCAGGTGAGTCTCTGTGGAATGCATCAAGCCACAAGTGACAGAAAGCAGCTATGTCCCATAGCTTCCAACATCAGTGTTTCTAAGTAACAAAAAGGAAAAGTGTCAAAATGAGGCCTTCAGCTGAGCTTATTTCCAGATCTTTTTCCTCCAGGTATCCTGGGATCCTAGGTATCACCTTCCTGTCAGCAAAGCCTGTCAGGCCACCAGGCTCACCACGACCCAGGGTGAGGACTGCTCCCTCCATGCTGTTGTGTTGGCTCCAAGGAGAGCCCAAGGAGGCTGATCAACTTCTTGGGGTTGAGACAAGCCTGGAACAGCTTTCAGGAGCATGCATCCCTGCCCTACCCTGCCCTGCCCTGCCCAGGAAGATCCATGCCTGCTGCCAGGAGCAGGAATAGAGCATGTTCTCTGTCCTGTGCAGGGAGGTTGGGGACAAGGGACCAGACCTTACTGTTTCAGTTGCTGTACATGCTGTGCTACAGAGGAGCTGTAAGCATTTTGCTTATAATTCACTCTTTTTTGCCTTCTGACTCATGGCCAACATTCCACCTGCATTGGGAGCTTGCTGCCAGCAGCCAGTACAGCACCCAGGCCCATTCCCAAGAGGCACAAAAAGCCCCAGGTTTCTGTGGTGAGCTCCTGGGGATCTCTGCCCAGCCTCTGGCAGCAGCTGGATAAGGATGAATAGACCCAGCCTTCACAGTGTGGAAAGGAGCTGGGAATCCTCCTACCACCTTTGCAAACCAAGCCATCTCCACAGGGCATTGCTTATCTAGACAGTGTAAAAGTGAAGATGGAAAACGCGGAGCAGCAGTGCCCCATTCTGTGGCCCTGGTGAGCAGGGCTGCTGAATTCCCCCTGGGCAGTCACAGTCTGAATCTGGCACTGTCTGTGCTGCAGAGAAGCCAGTCTTTGTCCTCTATGTCTATTTATCACAGAATATGCTAAGATGGAAGGGACCCACAAAGGTCATCAAGTCCAACTCCTGCACAGCACCGTCTCCAAGAGTCACACCATTGTCCAAACACCTCTGGAACTCTGTCAGGCTTGGTGCTGTGACCACTGTCCTGGGGAGCTGTTCTAGTGCCCACCCACCCTCTGGGTGAAGAACCTTTTTCTAATACTCAGCCTAAACCCTTCTGACACAACTTCAGGCCATCCCCTTGTGTCTGTCACTGTCACCAGAGAGCAGAGATCAGTTCCTGCCACTCCTCTTCCCCTCATGAGGAAGCTGTACCTGCAGTGAGGTTTCCCCTCAGTCTCCTCCAGGCTGAACAGACCAATTGACCTCAGCCACTCCTCACATGGCTTCCCCCTGAGGCCCTTCACCATCCTTGTTGCCCTCATTAACAGGCTGTGCCAGAAGCAGCCTTTAGAGGTGACTCAGGTCCACATCAGCCCTACAGAGGTGCAGCACAGGCATGTAGGCACTGGGGCAGCAGTCAGGTCAGAACCAGTCAGCTCTGCATTTCTGACAGCGCAGTTACTCACAGCACATTCTTCTGCCTCCTTTTTAACTGAGATTTTTTTTATGGGCACTCTGGAGCCAAGAAAAGACATCTTTTGAAGGCTTTCTCTAAAAGCGAAGATTCATGCTAGGCTAGAGGTTCTGCAATGTTTCAGTGGAGGTCTACCAACGTTTACCACAAAAAGAGAGAGAGAAAAAGAGGAAATGCCTTAAAACAACACAACCAGAATTATCTGTAAGGTGCTCTGTGATCAAGGTGGTGTCCTAAGAAAAAGGGGCTAGGCGCATCAAAGTCTTTAGGAGATAAAAGGGAGAAAAAACACCAACAACCCCCATTCCTGAGGTGCAGTTGAGAGAAAGACTTGTGTAATTGCTCTTTAGACAGCAAACCAGGGCAGGTTTCAGGAGCTACAAAAGAGAAGCCAGTTATGCTTCAGTGTGTGAGAGACAAGGCACAGGGTCATTGGCCTCCGGTGCAGTCGGCTCCCATGACTTTGATCGGCTCACCAAAGCTGGAGACAGCCAGTTGGCAGGTCAAAGTATTCTCTGGAAAGCAGCAGGATTCCTGCCATGGCCCCTTGCAGTGCCCGTCCCATCAGTGCGTCAGTATGAGCAACGGAGTTTAGAGTTATGCAAGTTTCAACTCCTGTTAGATCTAGCACAGGGACTATTCGAGCTGTGCTTGGTCAGAAATCATCTTTGAACTGCCAGTTCTAAGGATTTTTTGATTCAAAACTGTCCATAAGCACATGTATGGTTGGGTTGCAATCACTGGATTTCTCATCAGCTTTTGTAGAGCTCCCAGCTGTGTCACTGCTGCAGCCACCAGGAAGGTGGCACAAGGTGGAACTTTCATTACACCCAAGAGCTGCATTTTGCTTACCTACCTACAGGCATGTGGAGGCTGCCCATAGGGAAGTTTATGCTTAGCAAAGAGAATTATTAATTTCATTCTAGCAGCACTACAGAACCTGTTTACCTTACCAGATTAAGGGATCACCCAAGTTACCAGAGGATCCAGAAAGAGAAATTCCTGGCCTATACCAGGAAATCTTCAGGGTATGTTCTTGAGATGTGTTTCAATCCTGACAGGATGAACACCAGGTACAGAGTTCAGGTTGGAATGTCATATGCCCTGCGAGGGAGCACAGAAAGATCCTGTCCTCCTGCTCCTGCCTTCCCAGCACAGGACACTCAGGACAGGGTAGGACCTCCAGCACCTTGCACACCTTCTGCACAGACAAAAGTAGAACATTATGCAGGCTGCCCTCCCAGAAGGCACTCAAAAAAGAAAGGTTTTTTTCCTCTGCCTACTCAGAAATGAAGAGATCAAGTGAGAAATCCTGACTCAAGGAAAATGAGCAGGACTTTGCCACTGATTTCAACAGGCCCAGCTTTTCACCCCGAGAGCCTGCTCTGCCTGTTGAGTAAGGAGATAAGCTGCCAGGAGCAGTAGTCTGGCCTTGGAAATCTGGAGGGGTTTGTTGGCTGATTGCAGAAGCAGCAAATGCACAGCTCACCCACAGTGCAGATGTAATTTGCCTGCCTTCCACTTTCAGGAAAGCTGAGGGTTCTATGTTGTTTATTGTGCAATTGGAAGACATTAATAATCATGCCTGATGATGTTTAAGAATGGAGATAAAATTCTCTATTATCATGGATTATCAGTTTGTCAAAGGGTACACTGGCAGACAGAAGCTTTACTGGGATGAGGTTTGCATTTCAATGAGCAATCTGCATGGAGAGCTTTCAGCTCCTCGGCCATCAGATCCAGGCAGAAGCAGATCTGAGCTGAACCATCCTTCCAAGATGCCCTGCAGTGCTTAGAGAGGTCTGATTCCAACCAGGTCATGGTCAAGGCTGTCCATGCTAAAAATTAGAGACAACCTTAGCCGTAGAAGATGCTATGCTGCAGGGTGAGTAATCAGGGGTTTAGAATAGCATGCTGGAAAGACCATATTTCCTGCTATTTATAAAATGCAGCAGAAATACGAACTGGAAGCACTGGTGTAATGATTAAACCTCAGTGCTCCCTCAGACCCAAGGTCCTGAGATCTGTTCCTGAAGGGAACAGTAGAAGCACTCAATCCAGCTGCCTTGAAAAGACTTTAGGGGCTTTGCTGGGAGTCAGAGGCAATCGTGGCAGTATGAAACTTTGCACAGATCTGAACTTAAAACCAAGGCTCAGCATGACAAAGAGATTATTATCCCTTTGCATTTTGAATTGTCTTTCTGAAAGCACAGGAGCTGGAGACATCCCTCATTTCCTCATCTCCCTTTAAGAAAAAATACTTAGTTTTCCCTGAAATACTGTGCATCAAAGAGCTGTGTCTTTGCCAAGCTACCAAGTATCTTGAGAGTCACGATAGAGTCTCAAGAGCTGATAAAGCTGTGCATGTGGCTGAGGAAGCTCTGGGAGATGAAAGGCAAGCCACATCCCTGCTCTGGGCCTTATTTCTACAATCCACAAGACTTGCACAAGGGACAATGTTGGCTGCATAAATTCTCATGGCCCCAAGGAGCTCCGTGCCGGAGCCGGCTGACAGCAAAATCAAATTCTTCTTGTGTACAGCACCAACCCTCTGACACACTTTAAAGCAGACCTGAGATGCCAGCAGTCACACTGACAGAGTCACAAGGCAAAACACCGGCTGCTCTCCGTCTGCTCAAGGAAGCAGCCACCAGCTTGTGTGGCTGTGTGAGAAGGGAGCATCTGCTGTGTGCTGGGAGTGCCATCGGCTCGGGCACACACACACGCGCTCCAGCTACAGCCTCACACCATAAACACAAGCTGCTGCTCAAAGTGTAACGCTTGGCTGGGCTCCCTGCCGCCTCTAAGGCACTGGAGTGGTTCAGAAACTAGCAGATTGTTGAGATAAAAGTAACCAGCCATTACTTCTTAACCCCACTTCTCAGTGCATTGCACATACTATGAAGACTGGATTCCCTGAAGCAGAAAGGCAGTAGTACAGCCCTGGCTCCTCCTGCCTCATGCCAACCCTTCTTGCTGCAGTTTTGGCCCCTTTCTTGATGTGCAATCCCCCATGGGCCTGGGTGACAGACGCTGACTTCAGACTTGATGCCTGTTCTCTGCTTCTTTAGCCCTTTGTAGTTTAGGCTGGACAACCCTTATTTCAGTTGTTCCATGCAGAACAGGCTGTGGGAGGAGGAGTGCTGCTATTACTTTTGCATGGGTTTGCCATTATTATTTCTGCTGCTCTTCTGTAGCATGATCCACAACTTTCCTTAACTACTGTATAAAAAGTCCAAATCCAGAATTTCAGCTGTAGCTGCACCTCTGCTGAACATGGTCAGAGAATTGTTTGTCTGGGTCTTACTGGCTACACTGCTGTCTGAGCCTGTGACAGTGCCCTTGCACAGTCCCCTGCTGCGTGATGTGAATGTACAGTTTCACTGCATGCAGGCAAAGCAAAGGCAGGCTCAGGAAGGCAAGTGCAAGGAGCACTCCCTGACTATATCCTCATTTATCTCTGTGTCTGTTTCTACATGGCAGGGGAAGAGGAGGTTTGAAAAGCATTTTCCTTTGTAAGTCACAGTGACCTGAAAGTGCCCCAGCAAGCCGAGCCCCAGCAGAGTTGCCTGCACCAGACAAAGAGCAGCAATGACTGTGGCTGCACACAATGATTTGAGGCAGCAGAGCCTGCATCCATTTGACAGACAAAACCCTAATAGACCAAGCACACAGCGTGGGTTGACACAGCTGCCACCCTCTCAGTCTCTCTGCTCTCCACAGAAGTGCACGGTTTGTGCTTTGCTGTGAGGACAGAGATGTGCTCGTGGCAGGGTTGTACCTTCCCTCCTTCCCTCGCAGGGGCTGAGCTGCCCCAGAGCAAAGGGGTGAGGTTTAACCTGCCCCCTCCACCTCCCCTTGCTGCCCTGGGGCATGGGTTGCTCTCCCCAATCATCATTCCTGGTTCAACACCACTGGTACACTGCCAGCCTCCACAGATGGCCACGGAGCAGGGTTTTCAATACAAGAAACAGTTGAAACAACAAAAACCCTGCCGAGGCTGATTCAGCTCGTGAGCCTGCATCCCATTAAGCAAGTAATTTTTTCCAGTTGTTCAGCACAGGAACCACATGGTCAGGGTACGGCTTCCCAAGCAGTGGCTGGCCACGCTAAATCAGCTCTCTCAGCCAGGCTGCCGGCAGCCAACTAACTCCAAACTGGACCAAAGTTGCTCCTTCTACTCTAGGAATCAAGTCCTTGTGAAAACAAGTCCTTATGACAAGGATTTCCAGCCAACTGAATGCTGAAGTCACCCTGGCAATCCAGTTCCCCCCCAGCAGTCCTCTCCAGAGCATGATGCTGCCTTTCGATGGAGACCTGCTCAGTGCCAAAAGGAGGGAGTTTCTTAATGTCCCCAGCTGGCAGGCTCCAAACATGGTCTGGAAAATAGCAGAGGTGGCTACGAGGCTCTGTGGGGTCCAAGGGGCAGCACAGCTCCTGAGGAGTGAGAAGGAGGCAGCCAGCTCCTCCACACCATTATACTCCAGAGCCAGGCAGACACATTAACTCAGCTTTTCCCTCTCTGTATCATGTCTTGGACTTTCGTTGCCTCACAAACAACTTCACACAAATCTTGTCCTTTTGAGACACACTAAGTCATAGTACTAAAAAATTTTCAAATGCTTGTAAAACCTACAGCGAGTGGAACAGCTCTGAAACTGTTTTTGTCCTTGATGACTGCTGAGCTTTTTGCTGTCCATGAAGTGATGCAGTCTCCAGCCAGGATGTGGTTTGTGCCATTCTGCATCTGTGTCACCCACAAAAGATGCTAGACAGAAAAAGTCATCAGCTGGGAGATTTCAACCAGGACTTTATAAGAAAATAACTTTTTTTTTTTTTTAAGGGAGGTACATATCCCTAGGAATTCAAGGACCACAAAGTAAATTAAGAATTAAATTCCCATCCAAAAGGATAGGTGATAGGAATTATATGTAGCTGCATCTTTCGCTGGTGCCTTTGAAAATGTGTCCTTTAGTCATTTAGCTCAAGCCACAGTTGCTTTTAATTTAGCTTGGGAGGCTTTGATTCGCAATTACTACTGACGTATATACTGCTCTCTGAAGTGAGGCACACTGAATTGTGAATTTTAGTAACAATAGGATAAACATTAACTGGGTAACCATTTTGCAATTGTTAAGCAAAGTCTAGAGATATGGGAGTTTGCTTAATGAAACTGCTCAGAGGAGTTTGCCATAGCCCTGGACATACTTTTACTTAAAAGTCATTACCAGATTGCACTTGAATCACGTGAAGATGATGACGGTAGAGTTACTAAACTGTTTGAGGATTTGACCTCTGAAGCAGGCTGATGAATAGTTTTGGATTGAAAATGGAGGCTCTTCTGCCCTGTGCAAACACCTACTTGCTGGAAACATGAGGAGTCATGTAAGTGATAATGCCAAATCTGATAGAGATCACAGAGCTGATCCAGAGACATGGAACGTGCAGGGTCCTTTCTGTGCTCTGATACAGTTTCAAATGTTAACCATGAAGCTCTGGATGACCCTTGGGTGTTGGGCCAACCACTAAACTTTAAAGCAGCCCAAAATGTCCCTCTCACTTTCATGGGGCTCAGCCTCCATACCTACAGATTTCTGCTGTGGTTTTTTTTTCTATTTTCTTTCACATTTGGGAGTTACCAAAAGCACCCATGTGACAAATGCCGCAGGCATTTCTGTACTGCTAACACAGTTCCCTGAAAGCACCAGCACTGGCCTGATGCTGCATTTCTGCTCGTGTGCTCAGGTGTTGTTGCCTTCCCTGGCAACTGTGCAGTACCCATGCCAGAGCAAAAAATTAACACTGTGTTTGGGTGCATTTCGTTTTTGCCAGATTACGATATTTTGAATGTGGATAGTATCACATTACAGAATAGTGTCTGATCTAGATAATCTGAAGCCAGAGCAGTGCTAATCTTGCACCGATCCACGTCAACATGCTTATTCATGTCTCCTGGGTTAGGAATGAGGCACTTTCCCTTCAGCCTGAGGCTGGACAAAAATACCAACGGGGCACAGGCAGAAACTGCAATTATGAACGAAGATATCACAAAACGAGCCCTGCATAAAACTGAGATCATGCTCCAGGCTCGAGCTGGCTGCTGCATTTAGAATTACTGAATAAAACAAGTACAAAATTTAGCAATTCATCACTGGGAGATAGTAGCCCTACCACAAGCCATTATAACAAAGCTATAAAGTGTTACAATATGTGGAGGACCATGACACAGTTTAAAAAAACAAAATGAAACAAAAAAAAGAAAACCTCAACAAGTCAAACCTCAACACGCCCAGGATTTTTTACTGAAAGAAATTTAAAACTTGGTTTTACCAATTTTCTGGACCAGGATAGGAAGTTTTTCGCCCACATAAAAACGCACATTTTTAATTTTAGCTATGAACTCCATAACATTTAAAAACTGACATAAAAAGTGAATCATCTCAGATATTTTTCTTCCTTCAGTATATATTTTGGAGATGGGCCACTGGCTATCCAGTAAACAGTGCACTTCACTAAATGACCCATTTCCTCAGCCAGACCATTTAGAAGAGATATTCATTTGCTTCCTGTAAGTAACACTTGTGGAAGAATTTTCCACTGTGAAGCAGGTCAAGAGCCAGCAAGCAGCCTTGAAGCTCTGTGCAAAACCCACAGGGCAGAGCGAGTTCGAGAATGCTTACACTGAAGCAGCAGAAATGGGAAAGCTGGAATGGCAGAGCTTGCCCAGCACTGGCTGAATACTTGTTTCTTGACAGGAGGCAGTAGGAAAAGTGTAACAGAAAGGTGTTGAGAGAATCACGTTTTTCCCTGAAGCTCAGAGGCAGCAGAGTGTATAACTGGTAGAGGCCCTCCTCTAGCAGTAGGAGCAGCAGGCTTTGGGGCTGGCTCAGAAACGGGCAGTGTCTGCTGCACGGCGCTGTCACACCAGGACACTCCTGTCCTGCTCTGTTCTCCTCCCTGCAGCCCTCACACATCTGCTCACTCCATGGGGCTGTTGGCACCCTTTAATTCCTGCAGGGTTAGGTTCATGTTAAAGAAAAAAACAACAAAAAGACAACCTCAAATCCTTCCAGCTCTCAAGCGTTACAATACTAAGGAACAAGAACTCCCAGCAGAAGAGCAAAAGCTACAGTCTTCACAACACTGTAAGGAGAACCACTACTGTGGGTCAGGCTGGATCAGACCAGCAGTCAAGCTACCCCAACCCTGTTCCTGACGTGGGCCAACACAGGACAGTAAGGAAAGAACAGGAGAAAGGTGTGAAATCAGGAGGAATTCAGCAGCCTGTTTCTTCATTCCCTTGGAGATGCTAGAGAAGAGCACGACTGGGCACAGACTAAGGTACATGACAGGATTCTCTCTTTTGACATATCAAATCCTCCATTTCCACTTTGCCTATATCCAGTGTTCTTTTTGCCACTGACAGTAAGGCACCTGCAGCTCACTGTCCTTGCCCCCTGAAACATTGAAACCCTGGTGAGCCCTCACATGTCCTGAAGTTCCAGATATCCCAGATTCCCAACAAATGTGCCAAATGTCCAGCTTCCCCTCGGACAAGACCTGTAGATGGAAGAAAGGACACATCTAGAGGGAGGTCTCCTACTTAGAGCAGGGTGGAATCTTGCTGCTAGACCTGATTGAAAAATGCCCAGCAGACATTGAACAGTATCACCTCAGAGCCCATTTATGAAAAGTTTTGACAAAATGATGATATGACACAAGACTTTAAGCCAATCTGAGGTGTAGGGAAAAGTGACAAGTGGGTGTTATTGTGAGAAAGCTTAGGAACACAGTGAAATTCAATAGTACTCCTAAACTGCGGATGAAATTGGACAATTACAGCTTTCTACTTTCAACCAAGGACTCTGTAGACTCTTCAGAGTGCTTTCTTCTGTCCCCAGAAATGCTCGTTGACTGCCATGGCAGCTGGTTTTCCTTCATAAGCTGATCTCACACAACCTCACAGGGGTGGTGATGTGGTTAAACATAATGAAAAACAGCCACAGAAGTCTCTCACTGTGATCTTACAGGCAGCTGGGTGAAGATGTCCATGCCAGTTCAGCTAGTGACTGATGGGGATGCTAAAATGTAATAACTTCTAGAGTCATTGCTGTGAGAAGGAGCTGGCAAATACCTTTACAACATTTTGAAGGGATATATACTGACTATTAAAGTCAAACTTTTTTAAAGAAACATAACATAAAAAAAGAGAAAAGCAGTCATTAATGGCAACGCTCACAGCAAGGAGTTAGAACTAGATGATCACAAAGGTGTCTTACAACTCAAACCATTCTATGATTCTATGAAAATAAAAGAGAAGAAAGTATTTTAAAACCTACATGTATTGCACTGTAGTTACTGTTGAACACGAGAGTTCCTTCACAGCTTTGTTGTCTCAAACCCAGCAAGGTAAAGGTTATGCTGTGCTGTGTTTGTTCTTTGGGACATTATACTTTCTTTAAAGGTATAATCTTGAATGCTTATGAGGTGTTACTTACTTAAGAGGAGAAAGCACACATAGTAGAGGCAGTCATGTGTTACAAATAATAAATAAAGGAAATAGAGCTGAAATGTTAGCAAAGATTTTCAGTACTACAAGGAAAAGGGCTTAAATATTGAAGTAATTTCTGAAAGGCTCCTAGAAGCATGCATATGGACAAATAATTCAGGAATCTTATTCTTTGACTGTTTCCTTAGATTTGGCTCCTAATCTCCTCTTCACTGGCCTTGCCAAGCATATTTTCTACGTAAAATGTCTTTCTGAGTAGCCTCCTTCTGTATTTCTTTAAAAACAAACTTCAGGTAACCACTGAAAGCCTCTGAAAGACCTATGATTTGGAGACAATCCAGCTTTTTTGATCATCACAGGAGCAGTTATAGGCAAAAGAAAATAAAAACAGAGCCCACCAATATGTGATTGAAGATCCAGACTCACATTCACGGCACAGATGACTTTTATCACTTTTTTATGTAGACTATTGTTGCCTAGTTTATTCACTCATAATGCCTTCTGGAAGAAGACTAATCTGGAATATTTTTTCAAAAATGCAGTGTTTACATAGGGCTTCTTGATACAGTCTTTGAAGCCAGAGGGTCCAGCTGGAAGTGTGCTGTCTGTGACATTTGCCATCCGTCGTTTGAGAGCCCAACACCAGCAGCAGGAGCCTGCAGCTCCCAGCAGCTCGTGTGGCCCTGGCTGAGCTGAAGGGCTGTGTCAGCTGGCAGGCCTTCAAAGCACTGTTCGAGCAACTTTATAGCAAAACTAGCTAATTACCACAGTCTGCAGCCAACATGGGCTATCATGTATTATTATATTGTCAAGTAAAAAACTATGGCATCCCTAAAGATCTGAAGAAATTCCCAAACTAATCACTTGTGTATATACCCAGTTACATAGCAGAACATTAAAACACTATGGTATTTCAAAGCTGGAAAAAAAAAGAACTTAAGAAAAAGAAAACCACTAAATACCTGACATCACAAAAATTCATTATAAGGGATCAAAAGCAGCTTTCAATTTGACACCACTTCCCTGTCCTCCCACACACCCACCAAGCAAGGAGCAGCCCCTCCACTCCTGCCATTGCTCCAGATCCCAAGCACCAGCATTTCAGCTCCCTTTGTCCTGTGGCCAAGGCTTTGCTGAGGCAACACAATGACAGCTATGGGGTATAAATGCTTGGGGCATTTGCCCCAAGGTAATTCCCTTTAGGGGAGTTATTCACTGCAGTTTTGAGAACAGCACTGGGGGAAGTCATTCTCACTTCAGCAGTGACCACACACCATCCAGAATCAAACTTGAGCTGGCAGTTGGGGTGATGGCACAGCCCTGTGACAGCACAGAGTCTCTCTGCTGCTCTGTCACCATCGAGCACACACAACAGACACATCAACAGGACCCAACAAATCCTTCCCACCAGCCTTCCCCAGTTTTTGTGTGGTGATGTCTGTTGGGTACTACTTCCTAAGTACTGTTTCTGACAACCTTCTCACTGGGCAGTGCCATCCAGCCCACCAGGGATTCTCGAGAACCACAGCAATTATAGTGTCCCAGCATTAACAGAAGGAAGCAGAGATAACAGAAACTCAATTTAGATAAAGTGATGCAACAAAATGCCATCAAACAGGGCCAGTACCTTTGTATCTTGGTTTCTTGGTAAATACTTTCAAGCCAACATGTTCCTTGCCCTAATTTCCATCCTTCTGAAAATATTAATTAATTGTTGCTTTCAAATCAACTTTCATGTGAGATTTTGAAGTACTTGGTAATAATTCCTGATGAAATTAATTTAATATGGTGCAAATCCTGAAATATGCACCAGGATACAGAATGAGTTATCTTCTGGTATCTGAAAGCACCAGGAACACCAAACCCTAGCTCAGTCCAACTTAAAATTGGAGACATGCAGCCGGGCAGAGAGCACATAGCTGAGTGAGAACTTCTCTACAGTCAGGCTTAGCAGAGTGTAGAGCTGAAGCCATGGAGCCAGCTCATCTTGTAGAGGATGGAGAGGAAAATGCTGCCCAGACCTGATGACCCAGAACTGCCTAGGAGGACGCTGGTGGTGCTACAGACACACAGGTTTCTTCTTGCTTTTTCAATTTCATTCATGAGGTTAAGGATCCTTGGTACTCATATTTACTGAGAATATTGTCCAGTCACTCCCTATCCAAGTGGTGAAACGTTATTCTGTGTATCCAAATTAATCCTTCTTAAGAAGAAGCTGGAAGAAGTTTCATGTGTAAGGGACTTGCATTGCTACTCACGTGTCATGTAAAATGCAGCAAATTTATCTCTGCTTTTAAAAAGAAACAGAAGATGCCCCGCAACCCCAGTCTAAAAGCAAAGTAATACCAAATTGGAAAATATGCTGTGAGTCATCTAAAGCGGACCAGGGAATCCCCTAACTCATTCTACTGGAGAGCAGAGTCATGGATTTGCATCGAGACCCAGGAAAGTCACGGAGCTAGGAAGAAATACTCCCTCTTTCACTGGAACAAATACCAGCTACTGGTGCATATCTGTGAGCTGGGAGATGCAAATAAGTCCTCAAGGACTGTGGGCCCATATTCAAGGTACCCTGTGGAGGAAGTGACTTGCCGCAGCATTTGCTCTTCTGGGGAGAAGAACAACTCACAGTACTACCATATAACAACAGTTATTTCTTCAATATTCCTTCAAAAGAAACCAAATCCCCCACCAGGCTCAGACCTGCAGTGAAAAGGCTCTAATCTCACCTGTGCATGCCAGAGCAGGCTGGGACGCAGACAGGGCACCAGTTGGTTACAAGAAAGTGCCATGGTGGGGTAAAGCTTCTGCTGGGAGGAACTCTGAACTCTCCAGCTGCTTTCACATGGCAAATACAGCAAATACAAATGCTTTCACATGGCAAGTACAGCACCAAGCCCAAGGACAATGGGACAATGGGATATTAATTTACATCCTGACATGTTGCAGCCAAGCAAGAAGGGCAGTGAAAGCAGGCAGAGGGAAGAGTTGCTCAAGGATGTCTTGGAGATGTTAAGACTTGAAAGTCCAGAAAGAGCCTCACCACTGAGTGGCCATTCCCATTGCACTGTGTTATTTTTTTATAAAGTGATAATACAGCTTAGCTTGCCTGAAAGTAGGGAGGAAGACCAGTCTAGTTAGTTCAGAGCACCGTGAAGGCTCGTGCAAGACCACATCAGCATTTCTCTCTTCAATTCTCTCATAAAACATTGGAAAGTTGTGTTGACTTTAACAGCCATGGGCATTTATCTTGGTCACAGCTGTATCAGGTTGCTAAGGCCACAGGAGAGTGAGGGGGAAGGCAACGTGATGCCAGGTGTCACATTGTGCTGCAGTTCAAAGGAAATCAGCTTCTGTACAGGAGAAAGCAATTAGCTGGGAACAATGTGGATGTCTGCAATTGCAGTGTGGGGTAGGAGCCTTGGGCTGCATCCAGTTGTGGCTGGGAGGGCTGACTGAGCAGGCTATTGCTTGGCTAGCTAGGACAGGAAAACAAACTGCCTCATTTTATACTTTTACCTCTCACAGTGTCTAAATAACATGTCTGCTCATCTAAGTTTTCTACTTAAATACAGTTAAAATAATAAGAAAAAAAAGTAAAACAGCTACCAGAAAAAAACTCATAGTGAATGAATCAGAGTTGTTAGGGAATATTTTCAGGCACCAATTTAACTGGATGCAAAGACAAGTGCAAGAGCAGCAATCTCAAAATAGCAATGTTTTACAGGTCATGATGCAGTAGAGCTCACTTCCACGGCTGCCACCACTCACTGAAGCACAGCTGCTGGAGTTACAGCAGAAATTCACCTGCAGCAACGTAGGGTCTTACCATGGGCTAAGTGAGAGTGTTCATTTATCCAGCTCCTGTGGGCTGTGCTGCCCAGATGAACTGGGGTGCTGTCTTACCTGCACTAACCAGCACAGAGCTGGCTGAGGTATGCCTGACGTACCTACGTGCCAGGCTTTACATCTGCTGGCTTCCCAGAATACCAGCCCTTTTTTTTTTTCTTTTGCCAGCTCATACATGTTTTAGGTGCCTTGCTGCGTTTCATACTACTTCAGATGGGTCTATAACAGCAGAAGGAGGAACTTCAGTAGTACCTGGGAGCAAAGACTACTCTGTAAGCTCAGCACAAACTCCCTGCCTCATATATTATCTAAAAAGATTGTTCACAATGGAGGAGTCAGAGATGAAGTGATTTTCCTTTTCCTTCAGTTTTTCTGAGGAGCTCCATGTGACTCCGTGCCACAATGACAGTCTGTGCTCGCTGCTGCCTCGAAGCGCGTCATTCTCTCCCAGACGGATTCAGTGCGACAGCGAGGGAGGCATCACAAACTGTGTTTCAGAGAAAGGGAAACCAGAACATGCAGTCATAAGGTCTCTTCCCCAAGGCCATCTACTGAAACCAGTGACTGCTCTCCTGGCAGGAGTGGAGCTCGCAGCACACGCTGAGTCCCAAGGACAACACAGGAAAAGCCATGCTGACAACGCTCCTCTCAGACTGGACAACTCCCTCAACAAATGTTTTGTCAGAAAGCCTCGCCCCTCTGCTTTGTCCCTGAGGATGCTCCCCCTGCAGATGGCTGGAGCAGGGAGCTGAGCGACAGGGCCAGACTCCTGAGCAGCACCAGCTTGAGGCTCAAGGCTGGCTTTGAACAGCGGGTCAAACACAAGCTCTGATTGTTCCTGCAGCACCAAGCAGGAAAACTCACTCCAGCAGCCAGAAACGACGTCAAAGCACAGATTACAAAACCTGTTGCCACAGGAGAGGCCCCCAACATGTGGCCCTCCAAGCTGTGATCTAATTAGGGGGCTGTGAAACACTTCTCAAGGGCTGGTCTTTGTTAGAAAAGCTTGCAAGCAACATTTATAGCAAAACAGCTGCTGTAAGCTTTGTGAGTCCAGCTGCACACAGAAGTTATAGGTATAAAGATATAAACAGTAGCTCCAAAACCAATTCATTTTGACTGGAGGAGGTTGTGCAGCTCCAGTGGCAGATCTGAGGGAGCCTCTGGAAAAGCAGATGGTTCTGCTATGAAGGCAGGAGCTGGAAGAAGACATTTGACCAAGCTCCTCCCAGGACAAAACACCAGTATAAGGTATACTGCTTCTCAATAGATGAGCAGCCAGAAGGGATTGGTGCTCTATTGGTTTAAAACCCCTTCTCTAGCTACACTGGTGCAAAGCTGTTTGCAGGTCAAGCCTCATAAAAAAATATTCCTAAAGTGCAGTTTCACTGGGAGAGCCAGAAATCTGGCATCAACTCGCTGCTCTCACTTGGAAGGTGGTACTCCTAATCCATGAATCTCTGCTGCCTTATTTCTGTTATCAGAAGCTGCCAAGCAGCCCTTGGGTACAGCCTGCAACTCCTCCAGAGCAGCTCCCCCAAAGGCAGCAGGGCTGTGTGACACTGTGCAGGCAGGGGCTGGCACAGGACCGTGGCTCTTGCCCTGCAGCTCAGGTGCACCACAGAGGGTAAAGAGGTCTCTGCAGGTGTGCTCTGCTCCCCCAGGCAGCTCCGTGGGGAGGGTGAACTCATCCAGACTCTGTCTGCCTTCCCTGCCAGGATTTCTTCTAATCTCAAACATCTGAATACCTGTGTCAAGCACATATGTGCGAGACAATCAACAACACAAGCAGTTGTTGCTGATGTCAAGGTATCAAGACAATTTACGTCTGTTAGCTGTAAAGCCTGAAGGTCATGTTTGCCTGGGGAAAAAAAGAGGCAAGAATGAGGATGCATTGCGGGAAGGATTGCTGACCTGGCAGAGAAGAAAGTGCAATTCAGTGCTAAAAATAATGGCAGCACAAGGAGATCTTTGGAAAGGTTCTCCTGTTATGCCTGTGGGCACCGGAGAGGTGTCAAGAGACAGATTCCTACAGGAGCAAAGCATTCCAGCACATTATAGAAATTGATCCTATGGGCACAAACACAGCTACTAAATGCAAAACGTTTGCAAAAACACAAGCTGTGGCCCACAGGCTGACCACAACCTGTCCCAGACCTACCCAGCATGTCACACAGCCACTGCCACGCTGGGCTCACAGACTGGCTTTGTGCTGCCAGCCCCAGCAGGGAGGGGACAGGTCAAGGACTCCTGCCCCACCTGATGTGCTTCGGGAGAGCATTTCCCTGAGGCATCTCCTCAAACACTGAGAAACTACCGCTGCAACACACACCTCTGTGGGCTTCTGCTGAGGGTGGAGGAGGCTGAGGAGAAGAACTTCAGTGGAAAGATGTAACTTTCTGTGATTAGTAGCACTCTTAGTCCAAAAGCAAGAATAAACCTGGACTGGAATATCCTCTTGGACCACCATCAATCACCAGCAGCTCTTTGCACTGTTCTGTTCTCCAGGTCCCAATTCATCAGCTGAACTTGCACCTCTACTGAGTCATTTTTTGCCCTTTACATAACACAGCACCAACTCCAGTGGCTCCTTGCTCTGAGGGTGAAGGCCTTTCCTTTTGTAAGACTCTGCACAACCCTTTCAAGGGCTCAAATAGGTCAGTGTTTTTCCTAAGCTCTAAACAGAAATGAAAACATAGACAAACTGCTATTTGACCAGCTATGCAAAACAAAACCTCCTTCAGCAGGGTATGATTTGTGGATTAAAGTTTTTCCCTTGAGCTCAGTGCAACCCAAAAATCTCTTCCGGCAGCTTATCACAATTTAGCTAACTCCAGTCCTTAAAAGACTTCTCTCTCTCAGCACACCAAGGAAGGTCTTTGTCAGGGACTTTCCAAGAGCCCTTGGCAAACCTGCTGCACACAGGGCACAGTACAAGCTACTGGGCTTCACAAAACGCCTGAGATGCCAGAGTGAGAACGCAGGGGGTTGATGTCAGGAACAGAACAAGCCTGGGCATTAATTCACTTTGAAACCCTTTGCCTGTCATCTGGAAACTCAGCATCTTGTTCCAGAGGCATGGAAAACAGGGGGCTTCAGGCGGAGCATGCTGCTCCTCACATCCAGGTTTTGTGAGGTCCTGCAGAGGTGGCAGCAGCTCCCTTGGGTAGACTGGAACTGGTCAGTGAAACAGAAATGACAGAAAACAACTCATAACATCTCTCCTGATTTCCAGCTGCTTCTTCACAGGCTACACTTCTTTTACTCTCCAAGACATGCATGAACACAACACTAAAATGTGTGCTTTGAATTTGCTGGGAGAAAGCAGACTACAAGCCTGCAGTAATAAAAGACACAGACATTGCTATTAAACACTGTCACAGGCTTTTTTGGTAATTTTTATCCATTCATAATAGTGCTATGTCATAGCCCTCTTAAAAACCAGAATATATTATCATGATGTAATCTTACCAGTTTCACAAACAGGAATAAAAACACCTGCAAGTTTGGATAGCCAAACAGAATATTTTCATTATAATTAATCTAAAGAACAAGATAAACTCCATAACCAGCAGAAAATGCATTCACATTAACTTACTTGCAATGGAGCTACATATTGTTAAACAACCCAGAACTAGGAGCTCGAGTTCTCTGAAAACATACCTATGGCTCCTTGAAAAAGCAGAATATCACATGAAAGTACTCATAGCACACACACAGTTAACCTCTGAGTGCTGCCCTCTCAAATAGAACTGGTTTTGAGATGTATTTGTTTAAACAAGTTAAGAGAAATGTCAGAGGCCATTTCACCAACAGCACATGACGACAGCCTCCTTCCTCCTCTATCAGCAGAGAACAATCACACTCTGGGCACCGAGGGCTTACTGATGTTGAGTCAGAGCAGGAAAATCCATCCAGAAAAATACATGCAAATAAAGGAAAGAAAAGACAGACTTTTTATTCTGTTTTCCCCCTCTTCCTCCTCTCTTCCCTGGAACAATGTGAGCTAAGCAGAGACTGCTGGTCCTGCTCCTGCTGGAAGAGGCCCACGGAAGAATTTGGCACATCAACAGCCTCCTCACTTCCCACAGCTCCCATGTGAGTACTGCTGGTAAATCGGATGTGTGGACAAATCCTAGCGAAAGTTAACAGCTCCTGGTTATCTCAGGGCAGAACACTGTTTTCCAGGAGTGGCAGGAAACAGCACATCATTCCAAGGACGGGCTTGTGCATAAAGCACAGGGGCTCTTACATCTGCTCCAACATGAGATTTCCTATGACCACATGGACAAAGCATTCTGGTGTTTCCCTCCAGCCACAGGGGGCATGGGAGGCCACATTCCTTCAGCTCGTAAAGGACCGGGGCCACGAGGCTTGTTAGGCGTAGAGCACCATAAGGGCCTGCAGAGAATTCCAATTTTTTTCCCCACCGCTGAAACTTACACTGTCAGTGTCTTTGCTCTGCCATCCTTTCACAGATGGATCCAGTGACTGTCACAGGGGCTCTGCAGCACCTCTCCAGACTGCAAATGGACAAACCACTCAAAGAACACCACACGCCTCCTAACTCTCTCTAGTTTTTAAGAGCAATGCTTACTCAAAACAAACTAACAAAAGAAGCACTACTTTTGAAATTTCTGATTACATATTTAACTTTATATTTTCAGGACAGGAAAAATACCAGGTGAGATGCAATGAGTTATTCTGATGCAGTACCATTTAATTTCTTTCAAAAGACTTAGCCATAAATAACTGAATCCTCCCACCTCTTCCAGGAACACCAGCCTGGCTCGAGCCTCAAGAAAAGATGTCATGGGTAGGTCACTGCTAAAGTCAGGAGAGTTCACCTGTTCTCATTAGAGAGACTAGAGGGTTCTAGTGAGTCAGTAGTGGTAATCAGAGAAGTCTATTAAAACATCTTTTTTCTCCCTGCCACTGCAAGTCTATCTCCTGTTAGTGTTTTTTATAGTCAACCCCTCTTTTCCATGTATTTTTTTTTTAAACTTGCTCTCCTAAAATTATCACAGCCACTATTCTTTATGTACAGTTTATACTCCAGAAGGAAACCAGAGGCTGAGCAAGCTGTGTGTGACCCCACCTATACCATAAAATGAGCCAGGATGCTTTTCTCAGAACTGTGACCCCAGCAAGATCCCTGGTGGGGATCCTGACCCTGAGCGCTTTTTTCTGGTGTAAGCAGCAGCCACCTTGCAGCTGAAGCCCACTGAATTAGTGTCAGGGCAAGTAAGAGGAAATTTATTAATAAATGAATTCCTGGTATTACAAACCACTTCCACTGCACTGCCAGGGCTTTTAACAGTTCATGACAGGATAAGCCATCTCCATTCCCAGGAGTGCAGTTGAAGGCTGGATTTTCATGATTGCTGAGCTCCCATTAGGTGCAGCGGAAGCTGTGAGAGTTTAGCTCCTCTGAAGCAGCAGTTTGGTGAGGAGAGGTAGGGCACACACCCTGGCTCTGGCAGGAGGCTCCAGTTGCAGTCAGTGAGCTTCAGACTCCAGATGTGAGGGGCCAGTGCGAGTAAATGCACAGGAAAACCTACTCCAAAGTGTGGCCATGGGCCCTGAGCACAGGGCTGCCCTGAGCAGGGACAGGAACGGGTTGCACCTGCCAAGAAAGGTTTGATTCCAGTTCTTGCCCTGGTACCTGTGGTTAAGGGCAGCCAGGACTGGGCAGAACATGCCAGGTCTGGGGTGCTGTGGGCATGTCTGATCACAGCCTTAGCCTGCACCAGTCCACAGCACAACTGGAGCAACAAGCTGATGTGCTTGTGAGGGCTGGACCTCCTGAAACTCCACAGAAGCAGCAATTCCAGACCTAAGAGGAAGAGGAAAATTTGATAGACATCTGCTTTCAGTTAGAAAGTGCTTTAGAGAGAGAATAAATACTTCAAAGTAACTCTCCTGCATCACCTACAGTTCCTCCTTCTTATCTAAATGCAGCATCAGCAACCCAGCTACTGATGCTCCACAGGGGTTTAATTATTTGCAAGAAATTACTGTTTGCTGCAGCCAGCAGACGATGCTGGGTAAGGTCCTCTGGGATCAGACTCCAGGCTGCTTTATGTCTTGACATCAGAAGGAAATCACCTGAAAATAAGTCTTCTTGTACATGATCAGATAAATGCACTTGTCAAGCACAAAGCTGAAAGCTCTTCAGTGAAGAAGAGGCACTGGTTGGTTTTTTTTTTTTTTTTTTTCAAATGCTGATACAAATTATGAAGTCAAAATGAACTCATGAAGCACTTTTCAAGCTCCAGTGTCTGCCAGACTCATACAGACTTCTGGGAGGTCTGTTTTGAACAAGGCTATTTTCACCCATCCACCCGGGGAAAAAAAAACTTCAACCAACCAAAAAAAAAAAAAAGAAAAAGAAAAAAGAGGATTTTTTTCTCAGTATAATTTAGTCCTACCATGTGATGCTGATTGATGTGTGATAAAATTTCCAGAGCTCAGCAGGTGTTTGGAGAGTGACTGCAGCCACCCATTCCATGTAACAGTAGCCAAGAGAACAAGAGAGTAGGAAGGTAGGTATGAGGATGAATGATGACAATGGATG
>VXBQ01003134.1:2123705-2149574 GCA_013400175.1 Phainopepla nitens
AAACTTATGCCAAACATGATTTACAGTAGAGAAACTGAATTCTCTTTCTGGGTGAGATTAGTTGCTGTTAGAGGTTCTTCTCCATCACACTGACAGTCAGAGTTCTACACACCCTCAGATACCCTGGGACAACTGGCTGGCCCCAGGAACCCCAGGCCAGAACACCCCTCACAGCACACTTTGTGCACTTACTTCTTGCACATCATTGCTAATACATTTGGCAAAGGAAAGGGATTTTACTCCTTCTCTTTCAGAGTTCCTACTGTCACAGGAAAGCTGAAAATCAGCATCAGAGTGACAACATAAATTCAAGCAGAACCAATTCTTTGCTGGTTGAGTAGCCCAAGCACTGGTGACACAGGAGAAAGTTCCAGTTCACTGTTGGTACTCAAACACCAGAGCACTCACAGCCCAGACCTTCTGGCTGTCAGGTGTTTCAGAACCATGTACTAGATATAGTCATGATCTAAATATACCCCATGCACTGTTCTGCAGAGAGTGGAACACTCTGCCTGCACCAGCTAGACAGATTTAGGGCAGTACTGGTGTCATGTGCAGGATAACCAGTACCTGCTTATCCCAAACTGCTGCACTCCTGCACAGGCTGCTGTGCTGCACAAACTCAATTTCAGAGTTACCTACAGAGCAACAGGAGCTAGAGCAGCAAGGCTGCTTAGGGCTAACAAGCACAAACAAAGTGACATTAAGGAGATAACCTGGGATCGAGTTACCAGGCAGAAAACAAGGATGGATGAAGAGTCCCTGCAAGCACACTGGATTCCCCCTTGGAAAATAAGGCAAGCACCATTTCACAGAGCTCCCTCCTGACTCTCCCGACACACAAGCAGAGAGGCTGGTGCAGCCCTGGGCAGCAGGCAGTTCAGCAAATTCCCAACATGGGGAGCCAGCCTCCCCTCCTCCAGGGGGATCTCAGACCAAATAAAACACTACTAAACATTTCCCAGCAAGGTTTGCATGTACCACGAACTTCATGGTCACAGGAGCAGCACACTAACCTCAAAGTCTTTCCCACAGAAGCTGGGGATAGTGGGTTCATGAAAGCTGGGTCCTTTCACTTTCTGTGCCAGCTGGTTTTAATTCTTGCAAACTCTAGCCACTGTATTACTGAAATTGGAGCAGCCTGGTCCAGGAGAAACACATGCTCAGCAGCACCAAGTCTTGCTCCTATAAAGGGAAAGAGCAAAACCAAATCAAACTCCTCTACTACAGAAAGTTGCACTTTGTCTGTGTATAGATATTAAATATTTTGCAGGATGTCTCTGTAAATGGGTGTTGTAAGCTAGCAGTTGAAAAATACAATAATAATTTTATTACTTTTTCCTGAATGCTCAAATCTTGTCCACTGCTTTATTTTCTAATACAAGGCGATAAGAAACTAGAAAACCCCCACCACAAACAACCCAAAAGATCTGATGGGCAAGGCTTTTCCAAAGAAATCTGCAACAAAATGGTCTGACCAGCCTGTACAAGGGCTGCCTTCGTTGCTGCCATGACTTGCACATACAAGGACTTTAAACCTGATTCTACTGTAACAATGAATCATTGTATAACTGAGGAGGCCTTGCAAATGAAGCATCGCTGGCAAAGGGATCACCCTCTACTGGTTTTTCAGCTCTCTGCTAATTTTTTCACTGCTGCAACTCCAGTCCCCAGAGAAGGACAAGAAACACCCCAAGGTAATGACCCATCTAAACATGTCTGTATTTATAGCACTATTATTTCCCCTTTAGTACATTTCAGAGTACAGAGAGAGCAATCAGACCCCACAAGGATTATATTCCAACATTTGTACTATAAATATTTATCTGACTGACTTAATTTTAGCTTTACCTAGGTCTTTCAGGGACACAGAGTGGGCCTTGGCTTGGGAAAGCAGAGAAGCAGCACAACATGACCTTCTCGTGTTGCAGCAGTTTCCCCTTACTGCAGCTGGGTTATGTTACCTGTGCGAGCCCGGCCCGGCCCCCAGCGTCACTGCTTTTCCCAGAACCAATCCCAGGACTCTCAGTCCCTGGGGGATGCTGCATTTACTGCTGAACTTCATGACAGAGAAGGTAGCATGTTCCATCTTACTTAAGATCCTTTGCTGTGACATTAAAAACCTGGCACTGCCCAAACTGGTATCACTCCAAAGAGGTAACTCCTTTCTGCCTAGTGCAGTACATTCATGTGAGAGAATAATGTTCGTTCAGTTACTAAAATAAAAGAGAAATAAAATCCTGGTCACAGTCACATCCTGGTAGTGAATTGCAAGTCAGAATAACAACATACCTTCTGGAGCACGACTTGAACGTCTGCAGTGGTGCCTGCCCAAGTGCCTCACGTCATGTCCTGTAACCCACGACCCACAGGCAGCTCCCTTCTCCAGGGATGGGGATGGTTTCTCACCAGATCCCACTCAGGAGCCTCCAGCCCAGCTTATCTGGCACAGCTGTGCAGCAGGAAGGCTTGTGGGAAGGTGGCCCAGGCTTCTAGAACCATCCTTCCCCAAACAAGGGCAGCAGCTGCCCTACCCGACTGTGGCACACTGAGCGTTGGCACAGGTGTGCTTCTCCACTCCATGCCTCCTGCTCTGCCCCAAGCCTTTGCTCTCAGGCAGCCCGCAGGGCTGGCAGAGACACCCCAGTTAAAGGCTGTTGTGAGCAGCCAGTGCAGCCAGAGGAGAATTACTGCAGTGCCCACTGCCCTCGCTCCACACACACTGCCAGCTGCAGAGAGGCAGCCCCAGCGCTGGGACAAGTATTCACTGTAAAGTTCAGCAACAGCTCCAAAACACCCACCTGAGGAAGCAGGGCATCAGCTCCAGCCCTGATGAACCACCGTGGGGCTCAGCTAAGCCTACCCACCTCAGTCATCACTGCCAAGGGTGGCCCAGTGTCACAGCTGGCTTTTGGATGGCTTTTCCCAACTGCAGTTTCCCAACTCAGTTAGTACCAGTGCCCTGAGGAGGCTGAGGCAGTCCAGCATGGTCTCCTCAGCTGCTAACAATAAATTTACCCTAACAATGAACTCAAACGCTCAGCACGTGACACATATTTACACACTGCTTCACTGCCAGGAGGAAAGATTAACGAGGAGTGTGATAAACTGAAAAGGCAAGCAATATTTAAAACAGCCTCAGATCTGCATCCCTGTGCAGAACTGCACAGCTACCATGAGTCTGAGAAGAACCCCAAATTAACTGAATCACTCATATTTGGCCATTACAGGCAATTCGTTTCAGCAGAAAATGTAAATACACAAAGTAACCTGTGCCAAGAATACAGTTCCTCCTCTCCTCCCCCTGGTTTCAGGGTGGAGACAGATTCCTCAGACACTTCCAGGGCCAGTGCTCTCTACTGCTTTACAATGTTATCAGATGCTGAGGGACCACGCAGCTCGTGAATGAAGAAGCTTAGCTCAGAAACAAATTTTCCTCTCTTTCAAAAAAATTTTTTTTAGCTTAACTCTGACTATTTCAGTACTCCCACTTACATTGGGGCCCCACAGGTGGGTCCGTGACAAGAGAAAAAACCCAGGCTGTTGGAGCAGGAACAGTTTTGTCAAGTGGCTTTGGCTTGTTTTGTCAGAAGGTTTTGTTGCTAAAGAAAACATGGCACTGAGCTGCACCTTGAGTCATGTTTCGGTACACAAAATACTCCCACAGGCTGCAGTTCCCACTTGCTCTCCCTGCACAGGCCAATGATGAGGAGCTGGCTGACTCCCACTCCACCAGAGCTGGGAGGCACGTGAGGGGTGGTGACTACAGGCACTGAGGTAACGTCAGGAGACACTTGGCTCTTGACTTCTGACTTCTAAATCCTTCCTTCTCCAGACAATTTGCTGAATTCTCAGTGCTCAAGGTGGTATGAGTCACAAAAATTGCCACAGAAACTCTCACTGTGAGTTCCACCTACCCTAGGGATGGTCATTCTCCAAGAAGGTAAAGTCCTGCCTGGTTCTGAAGCAAGGTGTGGTTAATCCCACCTGGGCAGCAGAAGTGACTGGCACCTCCTCACCTCACAGCTGGCTGCTCCTGGACCTGTCAGTGACTTCTTGTGGGACTAACTCAGGAACAGATCTATGCCTTTAAGTAAGTATTATTAACAGCTTTTTGCTTCCTTTGAACACAGAACTGCAGAATCTCAATGTGCAGCTGTGTCACCACAAGGGGAGGTTCACTCAGGTCCAGAACCCAGGATGAGAAGCCAAGGGTGGGGTGGAGGATATTGTCACCAAAGCACCCACACCATGAAACTGCAGCCAGCCCAGCCCACTGCCAGAGCAGCCCTGTCCCACTCCCACAGGCTCCGTGGAGCACCGTGGCAGCAGCAGCACTGAGCAGGCTGAGCAGCAGGAGCTGCTTCACAGCTCAACGAGGCCCCGAGAGCCCTCCCAGGCAGGGCAGGGAAGCAGAGCCTTCAGACCCCAGCTCATCCCAGACCCCTTCAAGGGAAGGCTCCTCTCTATTCCCTGTTCTTCCCTGTGGAACAAGTGGATGGAAATGAGCAGCATTACGGGAGGTGATGCTGTTGTTGGTGCTTCTCGACTGTCCTTACACTGACAGTGTCCTGCAGCACAGCCAGGATCACAGCTTCACAGGCTGCTTCCCACAGCTTTCATGGATCTAAGGGGACAAACATAGCCTTAAGGGTTGTTTCAAACAGGATGCAAGAGGGGATTTGTCTAAAATACCACAGAAAACATTTCCAGCAGACACTGTGAAAGGCATCTCAACACCGAGGGAAGGGCACTGGGCTGGCAGGGCAGGGGTTAATTGGGTGCTTTGGCCACTCACCCCAACAAGCCCTGGGTTAAAATACTGCAGAGGCTGCTGGAGAGGCTGCTTGAGGGACAAGGTAGTGCCCAACAGACAAGGATGGGTGTGGGAAGCCTGGGGAGAACAGCCTGCCTTCCAGCCCCTGGCTTGTGAGGAAACGACATCTGCAATGCTAATTGACCATGCACAGGCAAGTTACAGCCCCAGACAGGCTGGCAGGCCGGATCTTCTCTCACTTCTGAGAGGGAAACTGGGGTTCTTACCATTCATGTTCATCCTGTAAATGCACTGCCAGCAGCCCACTAGTAGAGGAGGGAGCAGCCAGCTATTTTAAATGCAATTTAAAAAATAAAATTTAAAAATCCTAAGTCTTGGTGGTGCCCCTGTCACTCCCAACCTGTCAACACCATAAGAGGATGTTTTGACATTGCATACCCACAATAAGTAGACTGTAGCCCATGGACAGGAAAAAGCTGCTCCTGTGGTGAGACCCAGTCAAATCAGGCAGGTGACAGGGACAACCACAGATGGAAGATAACAAAGGACATTTCTTAGGTGCAGTTTTACACGGTGCCCTCAGTATTTGATACCTAAACCACTTACCTGTATCCTAGAAGGTTTATGATCTGTTTGGTTTGTTGATGGTTTATTATTTGTGCAATGCACCTAAGCATTAAGTGACTGATGCACCTGGTCCAGAAAACAAAAAAAATACCCAAACCCCACAAGTCCTGATACAAATGTAAAAGCGTCACATCAGACAGCAACCAAACTTTGTGTAGAAAAAGAGAAGACACACAATCTCTCCAACCAAACAAAAAGACCTTGAAGGTGTTTGCTGCTGGCAGAGCTGTGTGCAGCCCTGTGCTGCTGCAGAGCCAGACACTCACTCCCAGACTGCTGCAGGTTACCTGCCACTCCCACAGCCCCATCAGCCCCAAAGGCTGTGCAAGCCCAGCTCTGGGCACACACAGTTGGGTTACCTGAGGTCACCACTCAGGGCACGTTCAATTATCCCTTTTACTGAAATAACTGTGGCAGCGTTGAACTCTGGGGCATAAATGAAGGGTAACATCTTTAATACACAGAGTTAGCAGCTCTTTATCTGGCCTCTCTCCAACTGGGAATTGCTGAAGAAGATTCCAAGCCTTTACCAGACTTTCCAGGCTATCACCTCCCCTCTTGTATTGCCCACAAAGAGCACAGGGAACCTTTGTACCTGCACCAGAGGTGAGTGAAGTAGAAAAGCCCCCTCAGCAAACTTGTGCACCAAAGCACAGCAGCCTCCAAGTGGTCAAACACATTATGTGATAAGAAACACCAACAGCCGCTGAATAATTTATGTGATAAATTATTTCTGGAGCATTTGATCAGCTCTACTGGCTACCATTACTTTTGCTGAATCAACAGTCCCCATCAGAGCATATGCTGCAGCAAAAACAAGCAGCGCTGTGACAGGTTAGGAGCAACATTTGCTAAATTAAACGCTCGCTGCACTGAGCCACGGCGCGGCGCATCCACGGCAATCCAGGCAGCTGAACGCACGCGCTTCCTCCAGCAGCGTCTGGGCACACACCGTCTGTCCCTGCAAGGCTTCCCATCAGCATAACCACGTGTGGAGCCATAAATCAAAATGAGGGAGAACAGAGCAGGCTGGCAGAAGAGCAACAGAAAGAAAATACATTGCAGCCGTTTTGCAAAAGGTGGTGATTAACTATTGCCAGCTAAAAGCAGCCACAGAGAGAGCACCTCTGCACCTCAGCGGCCTGCGGGAGTGGGAGGAGGCTGGGGAGAAACAAGGTGCTCAGTTGCTCTTGAAAACGGAAACAAACATGACAACAATATTTTTAAAAGATATTAAAACACACTTCATTGCTAAATACACACTTCATTTCAGAATTTATCACAAGCAGAATGAAGCTATCGGTACTGAGTCCTGCAGAGGAGTCAGAGGGCCCAAAGCAATGGGGGAAATGCAGTAAGGGAGTACAGAAAGGGCCCTGGGGAGAGGCCACTCTGCACAGCTGCCCTGGTACCTCCCCAAGGCCGCTTGAAGAGCTGCTGTGGCACAAGGGCTGCCCACATCCACACAGGGTGAAATTTCCATGAGCCACCCCTCCACTTCAGGAAGCAATGCCTGGGATTTGCTGAGGGCAAAATGAGAAGGTTTTATTACAGACATTCTCCAGGACACCCCTCACTCCTACAAAATCTGAAATCCTTTCCTGCCACCACCTTTCTCTAAATGGCAGCTGGGAATCACACTTCTGGTTGTACAGAGCTGGCAGATTTTCAGAAAAAGAAAAAAAAACAGCCATGAAGTGCTGCCGTTGGACAGGTGACAACCTGGTCAGCACTGGGATTGGAAACTTCTCTTGCAAGTGAAAGAGCACACAGGGCACACAAACCCCTGTGCTTTGACCCAACTCCATGGAAGCACCTGTGGGATCACCTCGGTAGATGTGGCAAGAAAACAGCCACTGTTTGTTTCCCCAAAGGTGGAAAGGGGAGAACCAGAGAAGGGGAGAAGGGGACCCCCAGAGTGTGCTGGGATCTACAGCTCAGAACGTGAATCTCCTTCACGTTTGGTATTAACAATGCTCCAGGACTGCAGAAGGGAATCTCATTGTCTCCCCTTGGTCACGCTGAGGCGCACGGGGCTCACAAGAACACCCTGGCCCAGCAGGTTATTTTGGGTGGTGAATCAGCCCAGCAGCGCCTGCCAGCGCGCATGATGAGGCAGGAGAGCTGCCAGCTGCCCTTCAGCTGCCGGAGCAGCTCCTCTCTGCACAAACACTCTGGCACAACACCCACTCTCTATCTGGCAACAGTAGATTTGACACTGCTCAACACTGCTCTGAAGTACAGGAATCATTCTAGAGCACAACAACAAAGTCACACATAACAGGTTTAACCAAAGCTGCGTATTTTCCTGTTATGGAAACCAGTCACAAGAACCAAAAAGCTGCCCAATGACAAGAGTTTTGTGTGCTGCTCTGTCCTAATCTGTCCTGTTCCCTTCTGAAACCTTAAAACTGATGAACAGCAACATGAACTAGTTACAGCTGGCCCAAAGCAGCAATCTCAGCTTTTCACATCAAAGCTCTGCCAATGCATTATCAAGGTCACACTAAAGCACAAGGATATTTCATCTCCCACCTCCAAATGACCTCGTGCAATGTGCAGCCTTGCTTCATCTTCACAAAACAGACTCCCCACATACAGACAGACAACAGAACTTTCAGTTGTAAGGCCTAAAGGCACCTTTCTTTTTCCAGAAGCAGGAATAATCCAGAGGTCTGAGCAGATGGGAGCTGACAAGCACTTGGTGGACCACAACTGAATGAGAGAGACACCACCACATTTAGCAAAATGCTCAGAAAGCAGCTGTGTGAATTGCAGCCCTTCCTTGTTTACAAAATGTAGAAAATGTACTGACTGAAGCTGTAGCAAAAGGTGAGCTGAGACTCAGAAAACCTCTGGGAAACTGGAGACAGCTAAGCAGCACAATCAGCACTGTGAAATCACAGGTTAAAATCTGTCGGAAAAGCTTAGATCAAGTTTATCCTGTCTCGGAGAACAGAGGTCCATGTGCAAACCTATTTTTCTATGAACTTAAACCCACTGGTGTTTCATGCCAAGCAACCCAATGACCAAGGCACTCAGTACTCCGTACTGTGGAGCTTTGGCTTTAGAGATTTGCTACTCTCTAACTCTTAGCAAACATTTTCCTGGGTTCCAAACCTTTAAAGGCTTTGTAAGGCAAGCTGCCACGTAACACCCGTCCTGCCATGCCACACCATGGCCCCAAACTCACCACCTGAGCCTCAGAAAGCCTTCACACTGGCTAAACCCCAGCATCGTTCACTGCTCACAGGACCCTTCCCATAAACTATCTCGGAGCAGAATAAAATGACGCCTCGCCTGAGAAACGCTGAACACACCATAACTCAGACAACAGCCAAACACTTCAGGCTAGAAATGCAGCCCTGCCTCGCAGGAGCAGCAGCACAGGGCGAGCACACAGCCTCAGGTGGAAGGAAAAACCAGTGAGTAATGGGGGCAGGCACGTGTTGGAGCTGCACGGGCCGGGCTCAGGAGCTCCTGACCCACCTGGGCCCCAGCAGGACCAGCCCCGGGGCTGCACCGCTCCCTCCCCGAGCTGCCAGGGCACGGCACTCGGGCTGTGGGGGCAGGCAGATACCTCATGCCTTCGTTGCTGAATACAGATAATTTTTTATGGCCTAAATTGCATTAGTATGTATTCTTCTTCTTATTCTTCTTCTTATTCTTCTTTTATTTTTTTTTTTAATGCAAGTTTTCAATTTATTTTACAGCCTTCTTTGTTGCCAGTTTTAAAACACATATATTTATACGGCTTGGAAAGAACCATCTGGAATAACGATTTGAAAAACACATCCTTCTGGCAGACAACTTGTGTATTTCTGGGTAATTAGGGTGCTTATAGAAAGCCGGGGCATGCCTCGTATTTTTTTTATTTGTGAGCCCACTCTTCATTAATTGCCACATTTCCCAAGGAGCAAGAAATAACATTCTGCCTCTCTGAGCCTTGGCTGCAGCAGCCCCCGTGTGAGAGGCGGGGATCTGACACACACTCCAAAGGCAGGGACTCCACCCCTCCTGCACGCCTCCTCTGCAGGCTCTGCCCCAGGCAGGTGGGTCCTGCAAAAGGCAGCTGCACATTCAGACAGACCCAGTTTCACCCAACAGAGCCTCTTTGTGAGATTAAACACCTGCTAGGAGTTCTGCCCCTTCCCTGCTTCCAAAACAAGACCTCTATTTAATTTCAGATTTCCTTTAATCTTAAAGCTTTTGTTTTTGAAACAACATGGTGTAAGAAAAACCTAAAAGTTGGACTTGTTCAAGATCAAAGCCCTTCAAAATTTACTTGAAATCTCTAATAACTTTGGAAAGGCTATATACTCTTTAAAAATTTTAGTCACAGTATGCTGGGGAAAAAAAAAAATGTTTGCTCAGAGTTCAGCCATACAGCATGCAGTACACCAGTCCTAAACCCCTCCCAGAGATCCCCTCATACAGCTCAAATGTGACACCTTCACTGTGTCACAAAGCTCGAGATCTCATTTCTAGATCCCTGGCAATAGAACTGATCTGCCAGCACATGCTGGATGATGTTATGTAACAACAAAAACCTGTTTGGCCCAGGAAAGTCTGAAGAGATTTAATAAATTGTGAAAGGAAGGCAAGAAGAAAAACAAAAACAAGGGTAAAGAGAGGCTCAAAAGGAGTCCCTGACACTCAAAATAATTTCTTTCCCTAAACAAACTTCCTTCCTGCTTATCTGGGAATCGTATTTCTGTGCAGGAAAGGGAGTGTCAGATGTAAACTACTGTCATATCCAATGCTACATACAAACCATGAACTGTCCCAAGCATCCAGGTCAGCACCCTCAACCTTTCCAACCCACAGCCTCCATTCTTAACAGTAGCATGAGTTCATCTGCATTTCCAACAGAAGCTCTTCCCAACCTTCCAGCTCCTCTGAGTTACATGGTGTGCATCTCTGGCAGGTAACTTCAGAGACAGAAATCAGACTTTAAAATGCTGCTCCACACAGTGTGTGACTTATGCAGAGGTGTAAGTGTTTTTAAGGAGCACACTGCAATCACAATGCTTTGCACATTTATGTAATCCCATCATGTAAATCCAGAATGCCCTTAATAAATGTCATTGCACATGTATTAATTAAGGACATTTAAATGGCTTGAAAAATCTCAGATAATCCACCTCACTCAAAAATTTTGCTGGCTAACTGAAGGGGAAGTTGTCCCAAGAAAAAACAGGAGCAGAGGCGGTAAATAGCTGAGGAAAACAGCAGCCCTGAAGTCCAACAAAGTGCCAAATTACAAAGTGACTCAAGTCTTCAAACTGGTAGTGTAGCATTCAGAAATTTATCTTCTCCAATATCTAAAAGTGTTGTGCTGTGGCAGGACTAAATCTTAGACATACAACCTCACACATGGTGCTGCCTGCTACATGCCAGCAGCTACTCAAGTTTAGTGTTTGAGAAAGTCTGAGAGCCAGAATAATCCTATTTCTTTTCTGAGAGATCATACAGGATTTGCAAAAGGGTAACATATCCACAGATTAGGGAAATGTTCTCAGTTTAAATGTGGTCACTTTGCAATTATGTCCAGTAAGTATTTTCATCTGAAGATTTAAAGAAGTTTTTGACCATGAGAGACATGAGAAGTGGAAAATACACATTCATATATATGGATATATATGAGAAAAACCTGGGAGTGGTATTCATAAAACACCAATCCCTCCTTATCTACCCCTCATGAATTTTGACTCGCTCATAGAGGAAGGTTCTTCTGCTATGAGCAAAGGAAACACACCAACAGCTCATAGCATCTCCTTAGCACAGAAAGAATCAGTATTCTTCAGAAACTGACTTTTCTAAACAAGGTTTTCTTTGGGACCAGGAACTTCAGGACACTTTCAAAGCAGCAGTTGTTTAGAAAGATACAGCCCAAGCTGGTATAATCTATAATTAGTTCATAATGAATCTAAAATGATGCCCAGATGCAAGTGTCCCACAGCCAGCAGAGCCATGGAGGGGAGCACTCTCTGCAGCCTCCAACTCCCTCGAGGGGCAGACCTCTGGAGAGAGCCACAGACACGAGGAAATGGGGAGGAGCTGTCAGGGAAGCTCAGCTTGGACATTAGGAAAAGGCTCTTCATGTAGAGGGTGGCTGGGCACTGGAACAGCTCCCCAGGGAAGTGGTCATGGCACCAAGCCTGACAGAGTTCAAAGTGTTTGAATGCCCTTAGTCCTATGGTTTAGTTTTAAGCAGCCCTGTGAGGAGCAGTGAGCTGGACTCACCAATCCTTATGGCTCCCTTGCAGCCCGAGGTACCCTGTGATTCCATGTGCCAAACCACACCTGCAGCTACAGCAACTGCCTGTTCTGAAGAACTTCCCAGGGCTCCCTGTTGACAAGGGTCTTAACAAGGGCTTAGGTGTGAAACTTCCACATCTTTGCTCTTAATTTGTTGTGCACTGGCACTACTGTGAGAACAGTAATATCTATCACTCGGCTCACAACAGAAAAGCCTTCACCCGAGGCAACTGTGAACCCACTGCTTCCAAAAGAAAATGCAGCCCCCTTAGATGAAGGGAAAACACAGAGCAGTGGACTGAGCTGCCTGTTTGCATCAAACCCCTGATGCGAGCTGAAGGGCAGGAGGGAACCTTTCTGAAGGAGCTCTCCACAATACTCTTATTCTAAAAGCAAAAACAGCCATTTGCAAGTGGAGATCCTGGGAAAACATTACCTAACCAGTCACAGCAGACACAAACCTAATTATCAACCAGACAAGCACCATAAATAACATAAATAGATGCACAGATGTTACCTCTGTGATAAGAACAGGGGAAATTAGAGCTGCAGAAAACTCTGGAGCTCATTCAGTCTCTACAGGACAACTCCCGACATCTTTGAATATTCATTCCCCTGCCCCATATTTTTTTCATCCCACTGGGAGTGGCTATTTTAATATCCATCAGATGTGGCTATTTTAATACCCATGAAACACTTCTATTCACAGCAACATCCTATCCAAGATGTCTACAGTAAGGGCAGCCAGATCAAATTAGCTGGCTGTCAAGATAAAAGTCAATATATTCCCTATGAATTCCCACTGTCCATGACTGCACAAGAAGTTAGTGCCCTTCGGTTTATCTGAAGATGCAATTCCTTAATGGAATACTGTGGGTCAGTGGGCAGCAATGCCTTCAGGGTGTTGTACTCAGCTGGGCTGCTCTTCCCTGACCTGAAGGCTATGCAAACTCCCAGAACATCCCGGTGCCAGGGCTCGCTTCCTGTGACATTGCCTGGGCCCCGATGAGCCCTACTCAAACCTGCCCTGTGGCAGCTGCGTTGCTGCTTTCTGGTTTGTTTGGAAACAAATTTTTGGAAAGGTTTCAGTCCAGACCTTAAATGACCACGGACATTGACCAGGCACAGCCTGTAACTGCACGCTGCACTGAGTGCTGAAATAAAGACCATTTTGTCCTGATTACTTTAGAGAACACCTAGCAATAAATTCCTGTACTTTCCACTGGAGATATTTGTCTTTCTTCCCAAGAAAGCTTCATTTGCACATCCTGCCTCATTTGCACATCCTACTTAGGAAGGAGAAAACTTATTTCCTCAGGGAATCTGCCCCACCTCCGAGCTGCGTAGGAGTATTTTGCTTTCACAGCAGTGCCCACTCAGGCAGTGAGAGGTCAGGGCTGAGCTCTCTTGACACCCTGCAACACACCTGAATGTTTTACCAACCTACCATAAGTACTCACCAGGCACTAGAACACCCTCATTCCATCAACAGACCATCTGGGAGGCTGGGAAAAGGGAGAGCAAAAACTGTCGTTGAGTTAAATAAAGCCATACATTAGACCCACAACTAAAAAAATACTGGGGATAAGGCTAAGTTCATTCAAGTGACTTTAATTACGAGATGATTGTTAAACCAATTTAAGCTGAGAAAGCACTTTCTAAAAGTCCACATTTAAATAAGACTTTAAAAGAGCAATTTACAAAAGACGACAGTGTAAAAAATTTCTTCTTTTCATCTTTGTAATCCACAGAAAGCCTCATTTTTGGAAGCTAAAGTGGATGACTTACTTAGTAAAGGCTTAGTCAGCATCAAATTTACAAAAGTGTTTAAAACACTTTCACTCTTAGGAGTGCAGTAAAAATAAAAATAGCCAAGATTTTCATTAAACTGATATAAAAGTAAACACATTACCAGTGAAATGATGCTGTGTTTCCATATGCCAAATTTGTTGTTTTAGAGGTATCTGGGAGGCTTTTATGTGAAAGTACAGCATGTTACATCCATATAGAATGAGTCCCTGCCTGAACAGCTGGCTTCTTCCTGAGGTTACCAATGGAGAGCAAGAAACCTCATGTATGGAACCAGTCTCCCAGGAGAGGTCTAAACTAAGAGGCTTACAGGGTCAAAATTCCAGCAGCTAGAGGACTTTTTCTGCACATTAAAGAGGCACAGAAACTCCCAGATAACTATTTAAGTATAGAAAAGAAAGGAAGAGTTTCTCAGGCACTCAGACTTCCAAGCTGAAATTTTTCACTTTTTCTTACTTGCAGTTTCCACTGCAGTCAGCTGCTGAGCAGAATATATTAACACATGCAGAGCTCTGTGCTCTGCAGCAGAATGCCCCTGTGCCTTCCAGACAGAAGTGGAGCATTGTGGCAAACAAATATCCCAGTTAAAGATGACAAAAGCAAGATGTCCATGCTGAAAGCTCTAACTCAAAGTGCCAGGGAATGTCACAAGCAAAGCACTCCCTATGAGGCACTTTCTCCCTTGCTTTAGGAAAGCCAAATTCAGTTTGCCAGGAGAGAGATGGGGATCAGTCCCTCTTCAGTAACTACCAGCTACTTTATTTCAGCTTGTGTAAAACAAATCCATATCATAAACTTTGCACAGCATCACTCAATGGTTTTGTTTATAGGGGAGTTCAGCTACTTCTCCTTTCTCAACTTCAAGTTGCATTCAGGCTCTGCAGGACCGTGTGAGAAGTCAGCCAACAAACAGCACAGACAACATATGACTGCTCTCTCATCAGTGAGAAAAACTGTACATGAGTATTTAATCTCTGAAAGAAAGAGTGGAAAAGTTCAGTTATTTCTTCTACTGTTTTACAGCTGGTATTGCATCGTCAAATAAGGTATTTACAACAAGTGTAAATGCAGCAATGGTTCTGTCCAGTGATGTCCCAGCTAAACAAAATCATTTATAAAACCTACCAGAAACAAGAGGAAATGGCACCATAAGAATGACATGGGATCCTGAGACACTATTGTCATGTTGCATTTTTTTGCACTGTGATTCATTTCACCTTTTAAAGAAGACTTTCAGCTCTGCTGGCAGAAATGTCAGTTTTGTTGAAATAAGTGCTTTTACTGTGACATTTACATCACCAGCACATGACTATTATTATTATTATTATTATTATTATTATTATTATCATCATCATCATCATCATCATCATCATCATTATCATTATTATTACTGCTCAGGCAAGATGCAGATATTCATTCTGGACTTCAATACATGAAAAATAAATGTCTTATGTGATCAGTTAACTGTGAAGTTCATGCAGTTAAAATGATTTACTCAAACATGGCAAGAAATATTTTCAGTCAGCAAATTATACCAGCATAGTAATGTACTGGCCAGTAAACAGGAAATAAGGAAGATCTAGGGAAGAAAGAGAGTTGTACTGTACTACTGTATGTTCTTAGCAAGCTCAATCATCATACTTAGTCAAGCAAACGTCTCATTTAAGCATTCCTCAGAGATTAGCATGGCTTCTCCTAATGAACTCACTAAGTTACTGACCAATTCACTTGGTAGCCAGCTACTACAGTTCTCACAACTGAAATGCACTGTGCAAGATAAAAATCAGCACTGTGATGATCCCTTGTACAACATTTGCTGCAATGAGACAAAACTCTTAGAGTCAAAGTGATGCCTTAGGTTTTAGCTCTCATATTTTTTAGATTCTGTACTGCCTCAGTGTGTGACTCTGAACTTAATATGAAATGTTAGCAAGTTCTCTTCACAGTTCAGTTATACAAAACAATCCTTTTCCAGCTTGAGAGCAAAGGACACCATTGCAGCTTTGGGCCCAAGAAATGTAAACAGCAAACTGAGGAGAGCAAACTGGGAGGATGGGGCTTCATAGCCTGAAGCTGTAATCGGACAATTGACCCCAGTATGTAAATGGAACAAAACTTACAAAAGTGTGAAAGCTTGTGTCTGGTCATGCATCTTGGGTGGAGACACAGCCAGGCTCTTGTGCTATCCAAGGTGAATCCTTTGGAGGGCTTTTAATAAATACCTGCTTTATTCCTTTACTCTGTCTAGCCTCTGGTCCAGGTAGCCTCTCACAGGCATCAAAAGAAGTCAAAAAAAAAACTTTATTCACACCAGAAACGCAGAGTCAGGAATTTTCCTTTATCAAAATAAGCCCCTTAAGGTTACTTACATATGGGCTTTAACAGGACTGTACAATATATATAAACATATATATAGAAAAAACAACAACAAAAAAATCAACTGCTGCGCTTCCTTAATATTAATCATCATCTTCTTCCTCTTCATCACTGATCACGTATTTCTTAGGCTTCTTACTTGCTTTATCATCATCATCTGCTTTTCTCTTTCCAGAAGGTTCACCCTCCTAAAGGCAAAAAAAGGACAAAAATAAACCACCGTATTTCCAGCTAAAATAGAAAAAAATACAGAACAACAACAAGACCTCAAAGTCCTTCTTGTAAGAAAAGCAAAATGACTAGTTCTATTTTTTTCATTCTGTGCTATGTGAAGCAGGGCTGGTTCTGTGCCCGTCCTTACCCTCAGCACTGAGGGGCTGCTCCCAGTGCCCTCGCTGGCCCTGCATGCACAGCTGCTCTGCCTGAGCACAGCATGCTCAGAGTCCCTGCATTACCTGCACGTGCAGGGCACTCTCAGCAGCTCTCACAAGCATGGACATCTCCTCGAATTTGCAGTGAGTTCTCCAGCATTCAGACACATTCCCTTCAGACAGCCCTGCAGCCCTGCTAAGCTTTCAGACTATTTATGCCTGTAAGGCCTGAATCAGAGCTACTGAAGCAAAGAAGAAATTCAAGAAGCGGGTAGGCATTTTGTTCACTAGAAAAACAAAACTAAACTAACCACTCTCTGGCATACAGAAAAAAAATTAGGAGGACCCACTGGCACTCAGAATCAACACCAGTTAACAGTCCAAGGAATGTAACAGTTCATAGTTTATGAGGCTTCAAAAGAGCTGGGTAAAGGAACTCAAATCACTGAGTTAACTACCTGTTTACAAACAATACCATAACGACTTCTATGGATGGATAGGGTGGATATTCAGTTTTTAGTTCATGCAGTCAACAGGTTGACTTTTGCTCCATGTACATTTCCACCAGTTCAGTTTGAATCATTCTTCCAAACAACATTTTAAATCACGAGTTGTTCATGCAAAACTCATCAATTGTGACATGAGGAACAAGTGGTAACTCAACTATTGCTGAAAAAAAAGAGTATCTTTAAAAATACTCTCAGGTCTAAGTAACCTCATCCCTTTTTCCATTTGCTGGTTTTGGAAGTGTGGATTTGGTTGGTTTTTTGGTTTTTTTTTTAAAGCAACTTGCTTGGATTTTAAGGAGGAAAGACGAGTTCTAGAACTTCAGAGTTTCAGAACTCTAAGGAATAATTATTTCTGCAAAAGCATTTGATTCTATATTGACGTATTAAGTAAGTACCAGGAGAATCTCAGTTAGCAAGGAATTTTAAGCACGGAAAACAGAAATTAGCAGGGGTGGGAATCTCAATGATAGCTTCTTCCTCAGAACAAACATTCTCTTGTAATCTAGCTGGGCTATTGTTCAGTGAGTCATCTTCCTGTTCAGCAGAATATCCCCACTAAATGCAGCAACACTCAAACTACTTTCTGTGTGGTGATAAAACGTATTATTAATAACAGACTGACATTTGCAGTAACGGTAACAAACTGGTTATCAGCACAAAGATTTGTGCTGTGCTGCTGAGTGACAGCAGGTAAAAGCAAGTGAGTGCACAAGGCAGTCAGGGCTCCACATGTGTGGGTATGACTGAACAGCACACTCCCCCTGTGGGGACTGAGCACAGGAACTCGAGCGCCACTGGGGTTTTCTGTGACACTGCAGCACCACTCCAAGGTCCCACAAGAGCATTACCTTCCAGTCACCCTTTAAAATGGAGGCTGCTGCTCCTCAAGCAGCAGGAAAATGCTGCTGATTAGACCTTTTCTTCTGAGAAAATGGAACTGCCAAGTCCTCACATTGCTGTATTAGGAACTAACACATCTAGTCAGAGTCTTAAAAATGAACAATTCAATTTTCTACTAACAAACGCTCACAGGGCTCACAAAATTACAGTTTTGTCTACATGTGTCACTGTTATATTTTCTGAAATACTAAATTTTCCTGATGTATAATAAAAGGTCAGAATCTATGTCTATGTCTTTAGAAGACAAAACTAATTTTTTTCCCCACTTCACATTACAAAGCCTATTAGTGCAAACAACTCAGCTGATTCTGTAAGAGCACCAAGAACCTGAATTCAGCACACAGAAAACACCCAAGGGGCTGGGGAGTGAGGCCTCCCAGGGACTTCACAAGAAACACAGTACAGATGTGAAAATGAGAGCAGCTTACTCCTTGTGTAACACTGCAGTGCTGTATCAGCAGTGACAGGCCTTGAACTAAACCTCAAATACGATGTTCACAAAGACTCATTTAATAATACCCAGCAGTCATAAATTACAAACCAATAAAACACCACTTTAGATTAGGAAACAGCACTACTGCTGTAGCTAACAGCTACAATTTGATCAGAGCCCAATGTTCCAGATGATACTGGGGTGATGGAAAATGTTTGTTTAGCAATGGACAATAAGTCTTTTTAACTCTTTTTTTTTTAACTCTTCTACTGAAAAAGAGCAGAAATACTATGTGAAAATGCTTCCACTATCTCCATAATAAACAGGAGAGGACCACATAACTTAGGTAACACTGCACTACGATTCCAATATTAAATCTTCTTACTCATTGCGTAATTTGGTAAAGTCATTTTCAATAACTCTGCATACATTTTCCATCTTTAAATCAGCAATAACAATAGTGTCCTCCTTTGGGAATCACTCAGGTCTGTGAACTAATGCAGTGCATAAGAATTTGGTGATTAATTACCATGGAAAGCATGCCAAGTCAAATAACATATTCATCACGGCCTAAATGAAACCACAGAAGTCCCAAGTTTAAACACTAGATTTAGGAAGGAAATGTTCCTCATTAAAAATGAGCAGCTTAAGAACAAAGTCCTTCTCTTACCTCATCACTATTAATTTTCTTTGCCTTGAGTAGTCTTTGGGTTTTATCTTCATCTGAGCCTTCATCACTGTCAGAAGAGTAGATTCTAGCACGTTCCTCTGCACATTCCAGAAAAAGAAAAAAGAAAGTTTATCTGAAACTGGTGAGGAAGAGAGAACACTAAAATTTTCTTACATTTAGCGCCACAAAATGTTCGCAGTCCAGAGTGAACAAAATAAACTTCTACAAACTGAATTAACATCTCCTCACGTACCGAACGAACCATCAAAATCCTATCTTACCAAGGCTCTCCCGTGTAATTACCCTGTCTGAATCACACAGGCCTCAACGACACGCTGTTGAGGTTTATGATTACCTCTGATGCCACCTTTGTATCTGTTTTTGATAGCTGCCAGGCTGATTGCATCGTCGCCCTCGTCCTCCTCGTCGTAGCGGTCGGGCTCCAGGTAGCTGGCGCTCAGCCCCCGCTGGTGCTGCTTCTCGCGCATGCGGCGCTGCTGCGACTCCCTGCGGATGGACGCCCTCAGCCTCTCCTCTTCTTTCTGTCCAGACAAACCAGCAGTGCACTGAGGGATAAACGAACCCCAAACCAGCTCGGGAGCACCTCCTCTTCCACTGCAGTTTTTGAAACTGCATCACGGCAGCGTAAAGGCCGTAAATATTCTCCTTGTTCTGTCATCCGCAAGGTTAAGCGAGCCACACCCATGGCTTGTGACTCTTGCTTAAAACTCCAAAACATTACTATTTTTCCTAAATCACAGAATATTCAAAAATATCCAGCTGTATTACAGTTGTGATAAGCGGCAGATCAGGGAGTTCTATGCCACAATACCTTGATCATTTCTGTGCGCTGAGACTCTGGATCTCGGCCTGCCATTGGCAAAATACGAATTTTCTGGGTCTTTGAACATCTGTCTGCCAGAGACAGAGTCATCTTCCTGTGAGTGGCACTGTCTGTAGAGTGTGGCCTGGTAAGAAATTGCTAGGGGTTAAAAACTACTTTAAGGAACATATCCATTTTCAAAAGACAACGGTAGGGCCAGGATACTTGAGAATTCAAAGATTGATTTGCACAAAGTAAAAGCATCAACTCTTTTCAGAAAGTATTTACGTGCACTGTAACAGCTACTGGAGACAGCAGGTCTTCTCTCAGTAAAATCACTGGTCCAGCCATTAACAGCTGGACTCAAAGACCTCCAAAGATCTCCTTTTTTACCCTTAATGATGCTATAATCCTACAATCTTTGACCCTTATCAACCTAAACATCCATCCTCACAATTCATATCAATATCTCAAGAAACAGTTGCCATCTTGATGCCAACTGTACCTCAGACAAAAGATTAATCTCAGGGAATAGTAATGTTTTTTCTGACTCTAATGAGGACTTGCATGCAAAAATACAAATTAAAACATATATGCAAAAAAGTTATATGTAGTCTACATAATGCAGGAAATGGCACATTAACATTCTCAGCTTAGACACCTAATGTAGGAGAAATCTTACTGAAAAACTGAGTTTGGAAAATAGCACATTCTTACTAACCAGTGAAGCTCTGAAGCTTTACAAACTGGTGTATCTAATCCTTATATACTAGTTACAACACTGAATTGCAAAAATAGTATCAACATTTCATACAGAAGAGCAGTTTACCTGAAGGTTAACTTGGTCTTGAACACAGCCTGTCCTTGCAGGCCTGTCCCTTGTCTGATGAACAAATGATTGTGATCTCCTTGTAGCGGTGCCTTGTACACGTCAAAGACCTCATTGCCCAAGTGGAGGGACATGCTTAAAAGAGATTCCCACATCAGTTACTTGAGAAAGCCACTGCAGTCTATTTTTTGCCTCATTTCTAAATGGAGAAAGGCTTCATGTTTCCTCTTTATATCTAACCAATAATTATATTTCAATCTAAACTAAGCAGAGCATAAACCTTTCAAAGCACTGAGACTAAAATCATTTGTACCATGCAGAACTCAGGTCAAAGTTTGCTGACCTTCCAATTTCGCATGTCACAGCAAGACAAAGAGTGCAGACTAACCTTCCATCTGACCATTTAACTATCCGTGCATTACTTTCTCTGATCTCATTCCCCTCCTCATCTCGTCGCATCCTCCATCGTATTGTGTTTTCTACCTGCAGGGGGAAAAAACAAAACAGTTTTTCTAGTTCATAAGGAATACTGTGGTAAAATATACTCTACATAGGTCAAGAATTACAGTTAGTTATTATTATTTGATAATTTGTGGCATAATGCAAAGAAATAAAGGTGAAAAGTATTGTTTTTATAAGTGAAATGCAGGTGTCAAGCTTTTCAAAAATTTATGACTAAAATAGATCAACTTTCCTCAGTGCCCACACTTTCATAATCTGAGAACTCAAAACACCATTCCAAAAGATCTGAAATAGACTTTGAAGGAAAGTGCCTAGGTGAGTGTAAAAGACAAAAGGAAAATTAAAATTATACCTTGAGTTTTAACCTTGTTCTACCCTCTTCATCAAGCATCTCCTCATCTTCAAATTCATCTTCATAATACTGGGGATCAAAAGGTCTGCAACGGATTTTACAACACATTCTTTATTCTTCTAAGAAAATTAATCCAGATTACTGCAGAGTTGTGCAAATTAACAGGTGCTTGAGAGGTTTAGATTATTCTCTTCCCACAACAGCAGGCACTGCAGTGTGGTACAGCTCTTTCTGCAGCCAGGAAATTCACTGCACTAATTCCCAGCCTAGGGGCCCGACCCCTCAGGTGTCCTCTCTACCATCAGCTACAGGGTAACATTCACACCCTCTGAATGTTCCAGCTGAAGAAAACAAGTCTGCCTCAGAAAATTGTTTCCTTGTATCAGGATGATGAGGTCAGGGTTAAGTGTGGAACAAAGAGTATATGAAAACTGTAAGGGAGAATAAAATGAAAGAAATATCTTCTAAATTACGTGAATCAGGTGATTTTCTAAGAGCACAGTCTTTGTTGGCTTTTTCTTTTTTGTTTGTTTGTTTTATTTCAATCTCAAAACCAACCAAACAGAAAGGAAGATGAGATTGTTTTTCCTCTCTTCCATCAAAAAATCCAATGACTGTGCTGGGAGTGAGTGGGGGAACCCTTTCCCTAACCTCCTTCTTCATAGTTCCCAGGCTGCTGCAAGGGGAAAGTGATGAACAGACCCTGCTAGTGTACAATTCTATTTCAGTCCTGTCTGACCTCCAGAGATCACCAGGACTTCTCACACTGGTAGCAGCCATTGCCCAGATTTTGAGCAGTTCTCCCCTGAAGCAGCCTGGAGCCCCAGGCCAGGGAGGGTGGCTGAGCTGAGCTGTGACACCAACAAGGCTGTGCTGCCAGCTAAAACTGCACTTTGGCAACAAGGCAAGAAAGCTGCTCAGCAAAACACTCAGACTGGACAGCACTGTGCTGCAAGTTGTGTTGAAGGAGGCCTTTAGGGCCAAACCTAACGTCACAAACAACTCTAATAATTGATTTTGCTGCTCTTTATGCATTCCAGTAAATGTCTTCAGTTTGGGTTAGGTGCATAGGAAAAAACAAGTAACCAGCCTCTTCATAAATAGTACATTTAATGTACACAAATAAAAAAGGCCTTATTCTGAAATTCTAAGTGATGTGTTTAATCACTGGAAAGTGCATAAGGGTCGTGTGTATTTGCCTTTCACATCTCTGAGACCCTAAACTTATGATTACAATTCAACTGATAGCATATGCTTTCAATTAAACCACATTTTTGTCTGGTTTTTACAGACAATAAGTTATTCAATCAAGCTGAAATTCAACCATATAATAAAATTACCTGATTGGAAAACAACAGCCATTACTATTGACTAATCACAACCAAAAATATGCATCTTAATGTCAACAACTTTAAATAGAGCAAACATTTAACTGTATTACTAAACAAAAGCAATATAGGGAAACACTGGAAGACTTCATCAATCCTGTATTTAACGTGCAATTACCTGGGCTCCACACTGAGGAAGTTGGGCAGCTTCACAAAATACAAATCATTACCCAAGTCCGTGTTTACTTTCGGTATTTCTACCTCTATTCTGGTCTCTGGAATAGGCTCTTCTTCCTGCTGTTCTTGACTCAGTCCATTCTCATCCTAATGGGAAAAAAAGAACAGGAGCATAAGTGAAAAAAATCTATCTGGCTACTGCTGCTCTAATAATTACATTTTGCTTAAATAAGAGAGAGGCACAGAGAGATCAGGAAGATTTGCATAAAAGAATTCAGGCATTTTCACTGAAAGGAATTCAGTTCAGCATTGTCACATGGCACTTTAAGTGACTTCAAGCACCACTGCAAACTCAAGAGACCAAAGACAATAAAGAACAGCAAAGGACCAGCAGAGTATTCAGCTGAGCACTGGAGACTAGGGGACACCTTCTACAATATTAAAGAAGGTATTTTTATTTATTATCAACAAAAGATGAAAAAATTATCATAAACATGAAAATATTTCTCAAATAGCTGCAATAAGGTATCAAAGACAGCTATGGCTTTGTATTTTACTTGGCAGCAATCAAACTATTCTTTGTATTTTTTTAAAGTACAAAAAAGTGGAAGAGGGATGGGGGAAGGCAGATAAATCTGATATTGTTATACACAAAATTTTAATAATTCTTTCAGCTGGGACAAAATTACCTGCAATGCTACTTAATGTCATCACTCCTTTTTTTCACTAGAATATTACCCAATTCAATTGGTGTTCTGCATTTCAGAGAGGAATGGCATCTTAATTATCTCAAAAGTCAAGTCCACTCACAATGGGCTGTCCTGGGGTTGGTGGCTTGTCTTCTCCATCACTCCCTGAGGAAATGTCATCGGCCCCTCCAAAGAGATCCATGACATCTGCATGCTCTTTAGCAGAAAAATCAGAATTTTAAACCACACACACATATATATACGCACACAGCTCGAATGCAAGATTTATTTATCAAATAAGGAAATCAAGTTGAAAAATGACAACAGAAGAGTATAAGATAATCCTTATTCAAGTAGTTGAACAGAAGTAAAGAAATTTCATGATGCTCTTTGGAGGTCTGACTTCTCAGAAAATAAATGCCTCTTCCTCAGCCAGCTAAACCACCACAAAACACAGTACAGGTTCCCTGGGCTGCTGTGATTAAAGGAACCATTTTTCAATATCTTTCAGTAAAAATGCAGGAAAAAACATTTGCAAAGGAGAAAACTTGACAGAGCTAACTGGAGAGGATCAGCGTGTGCCTCCCACACAGAATTCCTGATGTCTCTCTTGTTATTTCTGTGGCACCATACAGCAGACACTATCCATTCTAGCAAGCCCTGTAGCTGATGAATGGCACGCTCAAGAGGAGGACTGAAGGAGCCAGAACCCCACCAACCCCCACCATTTACCTTTCTGCCCTTCTGTGTCACTCTCTGCTTCTGAATCTGATGCAAGTGGTTTCTTTCGCTTCATTCGCAGGACTTCATCCTCGCTATCGCTGCCCCTTGCAGACTCTAAGGAGCATAATTATTCTCAGCAAATTAAAAATTTTGGTCCACAAATTTTAAAATTCCTCTCTATTAATAAGCTCTAAAAGTGCTGCATAAAAAAAAATGGAAAGATGACTACAGTTAAAAGATATGTACTTAATGCCTTTACATTGAAGTTTCAATCTTTTCAGACCAATGTAAACAAAACAGTAGAGACCAAACCAGCAGCAAATCATTATTTCTGTATTCAGTCCTACCAGATTTGTGCTCTTGCTCCTCCTCATCGGAGTGCTGGGCCCTTTCCTCATCATCAGAGTTCTGAATCTTCTCCTCGTCAGACCGCTGGGCCCTTTCATCATCATCAGAGTTCTGCATCTTCTCCTCATCAGAGGCCTGTGGCCTTTCCTCATCATCAGAGTTCTGCATTTTCTCTTCATCTGAGTTCTGGAGTCTTTCCTCATCATCAGACACCTGTGGCCTTTCGTCTTCATCCGAGTTCTGCACTTTCTCCTCATCGTCAGAGTTCTGCTGCCTCTCCTCATCGTCAGAGTTCTGCTGCCTCTCCTCATCATCCGACTGGTCACTTTTGTCCTCCTTGCCCCACTTCTCATCCTCTGAGTGCGCCTTCTCAGACCCGTCTCCCTCCGAGTGGCGGCTGCCCTCCTCCGAGCCGTGCTCCCGGTCCTCGTCGTCGTCGTCGTGCGCGGCCTCGGAGGCGCTGTGGCTGCGCGGCTCCCCGTCCGACGGCTCGTTGTCCTCGCGCTCCGAGTGCCCCGAGGCCTCCGAGCGGTTGTACGATCTCTCGGAGTGGTTGTCGCTCCCCGAGTGATGGGATGCCCCCTCATCCTCGCTGTCATCCCCGAACAACTCCTTGTTGCTGGGTTTTACGGCCTCCCTGTCGTCGTCCTGGTCGCTGTCGCTCCCAGAGGCATTGCTCCCAGAGCCAGCATTCTCCTGGTCGGAATCTGAGTCGGAGCCGGAGTCGGAATCTGCAAAACAAACATCAGCCTTTCGAGAGTCAGGATGCCCCTCTGAGGACGCACACGAGATGATGTGCATTGCTTTAACAGAAACCCCGAAAACACAACCCAACCCCCAGAGAGAACCTACACAGAACTGTAAGCAAGATCAACAAAACTAGCAAAAATAGTAAAACAAAATGTCTGCTAATAAAAGCACAGCCAAAGAAAGGCACAATGAAAAATGATGGATGTCCCAACAAGCTTCAAACCACAAGCTGTGATCTGAGATTCTAAAACTGTAGAAAGAATAAAGAATTCCAAAAACCAAGACAGCAACTGAAATAGTGAGGGCTTAAACAAGTAACTATATAGACGCGGCTTATAAGATCCTACAAATCAAAAACTGTCACTCTGTATTTAATCTAAGTCTTCTGCCCAGGGAGGTTTATGACAATGGAGCTACTCCTCAGAGCCGAGCCTAGTAAATGCGGTGTCCATTAGGAAAATAAAAGAACACCTGCCTTGAAAACTAATTTACAGGAACGCGGACAAGAATTTTGAAAAAGACCGGGACTTAAATCAGGTGTTTCACGGTTCCAGAACGCGTCTGCAGCCGAAAAACCTCCCCTGCAGGCACCGAGCCCTCGGCCCGCGGCTCCGCGCCGCTCGCCCCGCTCCCTCCCTCCCTCCCTCCCTCCCTC
>VXBQ01003134.1:2149934-2172321 GCA_013400175.1 Phainopepla nitens
GCTGTGGCGGCGCCGCTCCCGCGCTCCCGCCCTGTGCTGAGGGAAACGCGTCCCCCTCCGCGCCACCGGGGCGCTCCTGTCCCTGCTGGACCAGGAAAGGAGTTGTTTTCATATAAACACAAGGGTTTCAAGCGAGTCAGTACACCACTTAAAAAAAGCAAACAAACAAAACCCCGAAGCCACAACAAGAATACAGTACTTTAATAATCCAAAAATTAGTAACTGTTTTACAATCTGACAGCATATAGTGCTGATATGCTAAAATACTCAATACCTGTTTCCCCAATGGAAAATTTAAATTGAACACTTGCTCGTTTGTAGCTTACAAACGCGGGATTACTCAAGCTGTAGAGAGAATGAGGCTATTTCTTTAAAATACAAGAGTAAATAAGCAATTGCTCTGAAATACTGGTTATGTGTCCGTGCTTGGCTTGGAACCAACAGAATCAACATATGCGGTCATTTGATTTCTGCATTAAGCCAGAAAAATAATCAGTAAGAAAATAGTATCTCTTTTGGAAAAAAGACCTTGTGTTTATGGTAACTGGCTATCAAAGTAATACCACTTCTGCACTCACAACCAGTGAAGTAATACACAGGATCTCACCACACTCGATGGCATTACATCAGTGTTCACTTCATTTGTTCATACTGTTGAAGATTCCTGGCTACAGGCTGAATTTCTTCATTTATTCCAGAAAGGATACTGACTGCAGGCACAAAAGTGATTGCTGTTAACTGTTCCATGTTCCATGCCAAAGGTCTTGCAACAATTTGGATGATTAAACCCTTTTGGCTGAAAAAAATTGTTTGCCCAGCCTGTCAAGTATTTGTCCTGAAAGTCACAAGCAGTAAAATTTTTAGCTGTTGTCTACAGAGCTAAATCATTTATTAGGGTCCAATACTATCACTTGTGACAGGACACCTGAGAGCTGCAACTTAAATGGCCCTGCCTTTGACTGGATAATTAAACAGCCAAACTTGATTTAGTAAAAGCAAGAAAGGGATTTGGGCTATTATTTCCATAATCCAGCCTTTCCGTTTTCTCCATTTTCAAGTAGGAGATAATTGCCTAATCTTTTTAGGTAGTGATAAAATAACTCATCATAGAATCCCAATACATGAACAGATTCTGTGAACATGCAGCCCTTCAACAAAAGAAGGAAGACATTACAGCCTGTTTTTTGACACAAAATGATTATGGTGCCTAGCAAACAAAAAGTGAAGTACAGCTTTAGGCAACTCAGCACATGACATGCTTTGGCTGTGTTTATACAGCAGTGTCTGTAAAAAGACACTTCTTGTGCCTGCACGTATATTGTATTAGAACTATTTCAAAATCTAAAAAGTTCTTGAAAATTTACAAAAGCCCAAACCAAAAGAAGCCCTTTTTGTTACTCACCAGAAAACTTCTGGTGTTGTTGTGAGGTTACAGTAAGTGTAGTCTTTGGTTTTAACTGAATTAATTCCAACTTGGTTTTCAGAGCACATATTTATTTGTAATTCTAATAAAAGGCTGATTTAGAAATAGGAGAAAAAAAGGTTCTTCCACAAGTATAAACCAGTTATATACATCCCCCCTGAAGGCACTATAGTTCAAAATTCTCTGTACAGTTGCAGTAAAATATGAAGCCACCTCCGGAATAAAGTCTGTCTTTAAAGATCCAAACCAAGATTTGCAGCAAATTACAATGTGGGCACAGTGTCAGAGACTTGCTCTGTTTTTATGGTATATATACCCTGATGCAAAATTCTCAGTCCAATATCTTTTCTACATAAATGCTCACCACATTATGATCTTTGGATGAAAACAGCTGTCAGTTGAATTTTCTGTTGCTATAAATAGCCAAGGAGTCCAAGTAGAACATTTTTGTGATCTCAAAGCAAACTAGTACAAGACAGTCTAAAAAGACCTACACCAAAAAGCTTCTAGATTTCATATTTCGAAGTGTACTGTGATTATGTACAGAAGTTGAAGGGATTCTTGTTGCCTTATTAGTCTGCTTATAGAACTTTAAACACTTTAATAACGGTTACACCTAGAGATTTGACACTACATATTGGTTAGTTTTTGCATGTCTTAGGTAGTGTTCCAACATCAAGACATATCGAATGGAAAAACCCTTTCTTAAAAGTGTTACTTCATTATTGAAAATGGTTAGATTTGTATGAAGTACAAATAGCTTAATGTAATGCAATTTAGGTCAGTGGTCTTACCAGTTAAGGCTGCTTTTCCTGTACAGTTATGAAGAATTTTAAATATGAATGTCCATTACTTCTAGAGAAATTGATACTTATGAATGTAGATAACAATTTTTAAACAAAGAATATAAACTAAATAATGGTGATGAACACATGAAATCAGTCTAAAAATGTATCCAGTTTAGATACAGAGCAAGACACAGTTATGGGACCTTTTGAAAAATACTTCAGGATTTTAGGTGTAACAGAAAAACTCTCATTTTGCAAGGCTCCTGAATTTTTTTCTTGTTTTGCAAGGCTTCCACTTTTTTATTAGTCCCTCTAATCTCTTGGGAGAAGTCCTTAGCCAATTTATTTTTGTTTGGCTTAAAAGGATGTCTTTGAACTTGATTACAATACCAAGAACAAATAAAAAATGAAACAGTAGAATTACAAATAACATTGCTGTGAAAGATTTCTCTTCAGTGCACATGAACAAAGCTGAACAGCTCTACATGAGTCCAGCTGCTGGGTGAAGAATCCCTTCTCTCTAACGCGTTGCTGTCAGGAATATACACACCCCCAGATTTTCTTACAAACATTTCAGTTGGGTCAGTATCTGCCCAATGATCTTAAAGGTCCCAATCTTTGACTACACACAATTTTACCACTGATTTGCAATTACATTTTTAGTAGAAAGCATAGCCAAAGTCTTGAAATACAAAAAAAACTTCTTTAAAAAAACCAATCAAAAGCTATGGTACAGAGACTGGCCCAGTTACTGTGTCTCCATCCATCCCAAAACCGTGCTGCATACCAGCAGATGATTCTATTGCTTTGCTTTACAAGGAATGGGGTTTCCAGTCTTTTCCCTTCTAACCCAGGTCAATGTAGTCCAAGACTGCCGAAGCGCACGGCGCTGCCCGCGCTGACCCCACAGTTCTGGCATCAGCTTCCCTAATTGTCTCCTTCAACCCTTCTCTTCCGAACTGCAGCAGGAGAGACAAAAAAGAGAAGTTTTGCTATATTAGCATTTTAACTACGTTTTGTGTTTCTATAACGTGAACAGTTGCTTTGTCACATGAAGTACCACAAACTAAGGCAGCTAACACTTTGCATCAGACAGCATTTTAAGCAAATAAGCCGAGCTTATCGCCTTATTCACAAACAGTTGCAAATATTTCCAAGGAAGGACTTGTGGGAAACATTAATCATCTTATGTCTGATAGGCAGATTTAGCCAGGATCCTTTTTTTACAGTTTTTGCAGTTTTTTAGAGGTGAATTTAATTTACATGGCCTCAAAAGAAACACTTCAAGAGTTTCACAGTATATCTAACACAATTTATATACACACAGATGTTACAGTCAAAAGCCTAAAACCTTCCATTTATTAATAAAAAATTCAATTGTCAGAAAATGCAAGAGCAATAAAAATTTGAGAATAAAATAACTAAAAGCTCACATGCTATTAAGATTTGAGAAATACGTGATATTGATTGAGTGACGAGTTTTCCTCAACATTTGTATAATTTTTGCTGTATTCTTTTCACACTGTCAAATTATGTTTTCCTTTTCTGTGCAGACAAAGCAAATGGCACTAAAGGTCTTACGGGACACATAAAGGACAAAATATAAAGGACATCTCCATTTTGTTTTAAAAAATGAAGCAATCACATCTATATAAGAAGAAAGTGAATCTCTTCTCAAATCCACTCAATGGAAAGTAGGTGGCAGAAGTTCATACCTGCTTTCATCAAACTTTCAAGAACAGATGGAAAGAATTTCCAGCCCTAGACTTCTCCAATCATGCAGTTAAAAGTACACAGACAAAGAACAGAGAAGTGGTACAACAGTGTGAGCAAGGAAAAAGAAGATGTAGATTTCTTTTTTAGAAGAAACGTACAAAGAGAGAAATGAGAGACTTCAAACATCTCGGTTTCAGTGCTCAATACCCAGGTGGGTATTCAGAGTAACCTTCTCTGTAGCTTCAGGGCTGGAGAGATGACAAGGTATTTGCAGAAACTTTTACTTGCATACTCCAGACTAAGAAAGCAAAGGAAAAAATGTAAGACATCAACAGAAGCATAGCTTTTGAACAATCAAGCACTAATAAGAGAACTAGTGAGAGGGGAAACCTTAGAAAGTTGTGAGACACCTGAAACATTATGATAAAAAACCCAGCTGGTTGAGAGTCTGTTTTTGAGAAACAGATATGCAGTGTCTGAGTGCCTTTCTTATCTCACTGTACTCTATTCTAGTTACTCATCCATATCTTTCAGAGCTGTTCTCCTCCACTTTAACCTTTATTCAGAGGGGAATCAGATCTTTAAACCAAATTCCAATTTCCTGTGTCATTCCCTCTAACATATTCCTTAACTACTGCTACTACTACTAAACTGCCTGGCCCCTTTTCATACTGATGAGAGGTCACCACAAAGCATCTAAAGCAAAAAGATCTAATTAAACAGAGTTTTAAAATGCAGTTCTATTTGAATAGACAGACATTATTTTGTGGTTGAGTGCTTCAAGTATTTGACATTATGATACAAATTATTTCTGTTCATGTGCTATGTTATTAAGCAATTTTCTGCTGATCATTTAATTAGGATTCTACTGATGAGCTCCAACAAATCTGACTGCAGCAAATAAAGATGCCACTGCCATCAGGTACTTGTGCATGAACAGAACCACCAAGGGAGAGATTACCCAGGCCCAGCCTCTGTACATGACAGTATGTTCAGTTTCCTTGCTCAAGCAATCCCAGTGACATTGGGATACTGGCATTGAACAGGGCATCCTACACTGTTAATTTCAAGTACTGCTTTTAAAGAAGAAATGAATCTTATCTGAATACAACTGAGTGATCAAAACTGTTGTTTTCACCCCACTCATGTACCCAAACACCCTGCAACAAAATAGAAAACATCAAGCAGCAACAAAAAAGTAGGAGTAAAGCACAGGAGAAACCTGAAACTGATCTATGAATCTTGTGCTATCCTGGTTTTGTCAAGGGAGAAGGGGAATAACCAGACACTTTTAAAGTCTGTGCCACACTCCCACTCAGTTAATAATGACAGGCCTTACCCAAGTCATTGTTTTTTGTGATAGCTGCAGCTGCCCTGGCTCGAGGTCCCTGTTGTGTGAAATGGTATCCAAATTTGAGGATCTTGTTGTTTTCTTCAAGCATCTTGGCAATTTCTACTTCTGCAGCTGTGCCCAGCTGCTGCCTCTGTTAAAATAAAAGGTACGCAAAGACAACAGAGCTTACTTGTGTTCATCCTGAAAGAGATCAAAATACTTTCCCCATATCAGTCTATAAACACTCAGCTTCATTCTAGTTAAGCAAATAGGCAGAAGGTCCTAAAATATGTTTGTACACTTAAAAGCACCAGGAAGCACAGAAGTGACCAGGAATCAACCTCAGTTGGATGCTTCTGACAATCTTAAGGGCAATTGTTGATGGTGTTAAGATAATTAAACATAAAATATTTGAAGAGTTTATCACAAGCTGTCTTCTAAAAATATGCAGTCAATTTGGATTGGCTGGGTTTAGCTATGGTATCACCATCACCTCACTTACCTGATTATCAATTTTGATCTCTGTCAGCGTCTCATTGTCTTTCAGTGCATCAACCAATGCCAGAATTCCAGCTCCAGTGATGAAGTTTGATTCTATGTTCAAACTTTTTAATTTTGTGTTTACTCTCAGCATATCTGCAAGAGCCTTTGAATATACGAAAGCATGATTAAACTTTTGAATTTTGCTGCAGTACCTCATAGGACACAGCAATAACCACTTCTACTAACTAGTTCCATGGAAGCAGCAAGTTCAGAGATGCAAGGGGTACCTTTGTAAGCTTCCACTTGCTGAGATGAGTCTTTAGCCAGGCATTAGCTATATTCCCTTTTAAATAACATTCAGTCAAGAAAAGGCCTGTCTTTCTCTAGTTACAAGCTAAAAAGCTACACAGAATATAAATTGTCTGAAATTAGCATATTGGACCAATTCCATTTTGTAAGCCTTCCCAGCACACAACGAGCAATGTAGGCTGCTAAGCAAAGGCCAAAGATAGGGCGTTAGTCAACTGAGAGGAGCATTAGACATGGTTAATTTGTAAACAGGAGATCTGACTTTCAAAATGCTTTTGCCTACAGATTTGGTAGCAAGAGGTAAAATTCAAAGCTCTAAGCACTGAACCAACATGTAGCTAAAGGCACTTTTATACTGATGCTATTTCTGAGAAAGGAGGAAAACAGGAATGGCTAACTGCTGAGTTTACTGTCAGAAAAACTGTACCCTTTGAATTTTTTGTATCGAGCCACAATACAAAAAAAACCAACAAAATCACACCTGAGAAAAGAAGTTATTATAGATTTTTATTTCATATTTTACTCCTGCTGAAAAGAAACTTTTTAATTGACCAAACTCACAAATGCTCATTTGTTCATTTAACAGTCTTTCAAACTAGTTGCCTTTTTTTTTCTAATTTGAATTTAAAACAAGGGCAAAGGATCGTCTTGGCAAAACAATCAGTTTTGTTTTCTTACCTCTTTATTTGTAATTAAATAAGGTACTGCTTTAATTCAACATAGAAAAAATGACTTGACAATAAATTATATTTAAGTTTCAATTGTATCAAGCTAGATACTTCAACTAATATTATGCTTTATATACCAATATTTTAAGCCAATCTTTGATATAACTTCAACTAAAACTCTAGTTAGTTGAAAAATATTATGGGTGTTTTTAAGTCCTCAAGTGCTTCTTGTAAATGCATTTTGAATAAACTATTGGCTACTGGAATGAACAGCAGAAACTAAACAATTAGGAAAGAAAGAAAAAAAAGGAAAGAGGTTAGCAAAATGAAAAATCAGGGAAGGGGACTGAAAAAAAGAATTCTCCCTCACACTTCTGAGGCATTGCTGCATATTAAGTCACTAGTAATCATTTACCAACTTAGATACAACAAAGGTTTGTTAAAGAAAATATACTTTACAGTGTAGCAGAATGGAAACATTTTCATCCCTGAGCATTTAAACTGGATTAAATTCAGTCCTTTCCCACTGCCTTTCCATCCTACGTTCCCTTGCACCCCACTTAAAGCCGCTATCGCGAGTACTTACAACAGCAACAGGATCATTGCTTCGGGTGGCTGCCAGGCTAAAATTCTTCACATGTGTGTTGGTTTCTAAGGCTTTTGCAAATTCTTTCAGCGTTGGAATTGGTATGTTCTTGAATTAAAAATAGCATTTCACTCTCTTGAGATACACAAGTTTATCCCCTCCCCCCAACTTCTCCCACTATCTTATTCTCTTTACAGCAAAATGCCCTACAATATTAACCACCACTGGTCTCCAGCAGTCTCATAGTGAAGACCTACCCTAAGATGCAATGGCTGTAAGAGTCACCAATTCTACAAAGCAATCATTTTTACAGTATACTAGCAACCAAGCTTTAAAGGAATAATTTTAAAGAATTAATTAGGGTAGCAAATGTCTCAGTTTATTGTATCTGAAACCTTGATCTGTTGCCTTTTTAGGCAATTATTTCAGCTAGCATTTACCTGTTACACAGTACTCTTAAACCATGGGTTTTATTTCTCCCTTTAGTAAGGGTAACAAGCAGCCCTGGCTGCTGGCAAGGCTGCCCCTGCTGTCTGCACTGCAAGTCAGGGGTGATGCAGTTCTGGTTTCTTTCAAGCAAATATACAAAAGCCTGTCACATGTAAAAACACAACTGTTACACTTAGGAGCAAAAGCTGCCCTAACTTCCACCATCCCTTTTGTACAAGAATCAGAAGGATGTCAGGCACAAATAACCCTTTGCTTGCAATAGAAACTGAGAGCACATTGCTTCATCAAGGACAAAGGATTCAACAAAGTAGTTAATTCCATGATAATGAACTGCTGGAACTGATGCCAACTTGGCAGCAACAGAAATCTGGGCTGGCAGTGAGAAAGTCTAAGACTTTTTAAATACACATTTGGCAAAAGAAACCAAGATGGCTTATCGGTTTAGCTGCAGGTTCTGAGCTTACACACACTACAACATTCAGCAGAAAGATTGCTGTACTTAGAATAAGCCTATCATGCTCTCTTAGAGAGTTTTGCAGCTTGAAGGGTCTTCTACTCAGAAAAAGCAGCATGTTTACTGCAGCCTGCAGGTAATTACCTTAATGTTATTTAGATTAACTTCAACAAGACGAGAATCATTATCTTTAATCCTTTGCAGTGTCTCCTCCACGTTTGTGGGATTTGGTGGTTCATCAAAAACAGGCAATATTTTTTCACCTTTCACTATATCTGAAAAGTAAAGCACTTAAAATCACACAGGTTGCACACATTCATTGTGAATAAATGATACACACACTAAATATTTACTGTATTTAAAGATCATTTCATCAGTCTTTACATTTCTCCCCCACCAAAAAAGCATACCATCATTCCTAACCATATTTTCATCAAGTTCAGTTCTTTTTCAAAACTCCTCACAGCCTTTCTGCTTTTTTTCAGAAAACACACAGGAGTTGAATTACAAACACAAATATAAAACCAACACACACAATGCATGCTTATGCCTGCTTCTGTCATCAGTAAGTGACTTATATGCAGAGGACACTTTAGTGTGCATATATTTTAATTCCACTCATGCCAGAACTCAATTACCAATGTTATAGGCATACACATTTCCAGACTAAGACTTGAGAGTCTAAAAGAATGTGGGTGCAACAGAAAACAGTGAATGCTATGTGTGCTGTGTACATGGAATGTACAGCTGTGTGCAGTACAGAGAACTGATTTTTCTAGCACTTGTGTACACACTTACTTGAGAAGCTGTCTTTGTCAATCCCATTACTGCTTCCTACTACATCACAGAACTGATTGTTTGTTATCAAGTTGGACATTCCCAGTATTGCTGAAAAAGGAAAAAAAGAAAAAGCAGAAAACAGTTTTTACTGCTCCTGACTAATTCAGCTCAGATGATTGGCTCCTTTAAATAACAAAACCTGATGTTTGTACAAGAGTCATCAGTACAAAAACTCATTCAATATCTTAATCATTTGAACAAAAGTAGAAAAAAATTAGTTATAGACATTTTAGTTTACTTTCACATCTTAGAAAGTTCTGACCTCACCATGTTTAAGCATCAACATTAAAAAGTGCAGCTCAATCACAAAATGAAGCTTTAGGAATACAGGCACATACAAACACATTGTTATACACAAGAAAAAGCAGTCACATACACATCAAAAAACAGCCAGTCTGAGGAATGGATTTAAAGGTTTTGAGTTTGAAAATAAGGTAAGTTTTGCAGGCCAAAATAATTAACTTCCTCACAAATTATCACAAATCAACAAAGGTGAAACGCTTCAAGCAAACTGGCAAACAACATAATGCAGTTTCAATCAGAACTACAACATCCTGTAGTCAGATCAATACACCACCACACTAATTATAGATCTTTCTTGTCTAAACATGTACCAGTTCATTCATCCTTAAAAAAAACCTTACCTGCGAGGTCACCTAATTCTGTGTCTGTGGCACTGGTCAAGGCTTCCTCCAGTTCTGGATCAAGAGAGAATTTTTCTTCTGTGAGAGACTGTACAGGCTTTTGCTTGGGGATAAATATTTTCCCTGGAGTAAACAAAATTGAAAGTCTGATGTTACTTTGTATTACACAGCAACTTATTTTTCAAATGCTATGTACTTAAAGAACACAAATTACATTTAGTGAATACTAGGAGAACCATGGACAACATAAAGGGTTCTACGGTTGCTGCCAAGTCAGAGATGAGGAAAGAGCATGAACAGGAATAAATTTTCAGGAGTCTGGATCATGATTCCAACCTTATTTGTTTCTTCTAAGGATTAGATATATAATCCTTAGGATTATATATCTAATATAATATAATATAGCTAATATATCCTATTTTAAGCCTCTATTATACATTTTGAACAGTCTAGAAAGACTGTAAGAAAGATTTAGTATCACTAGAGAATGGTGAGTTTCCTCTCAAGGGAAAAAGGGACCCAGGCAGAACTGCAATCTGAATGTGCCAGAGAGAGAATATCACAGAGTTATCTGGAATCACACACCTGACTATTCACTGCAGTTTTTACACCATATACAATATTTCTGATTTCAGATCATAACCTCAGTTCTGAAGCAAAAAAACCAAAGCTGCTTGAGAAAACCATGGTTTGTGAACAGCACAAAACATGGCGACAGATTTCTCTGCCAGTGACACTGTTTTCTAAAATGATACTTAAAAAGATTCAATGGCAAATGAACCAAGAGTAATATTACATTCTGCACCAACTCTTTAGTTATTACAGGCAGGTAATGGGAAAACTTGTTTTAGAAGACATGAATTAGGTAGAGGTCTGTAGTTACCATCATTCCTGCATCCACCTTTAGCTGGAAAGTTAGGGTGAGAAATCAGAGTATGAGAAAGCCTTTCTAACAGCTCAGCTGTGAATGGTTTAGAACTGGTCCTTCAGAACAAAGGTCTTCCACTGGGTAAGAGCCAGAACAGGTAAGGGGTGCAGGACAAATTAACATGGCAAACAAAAGCTCTTGTACTGATGCATTTGAGAGAAATAGTTCGCAAGTATACAACTGTGAATCAAATCTTAACAGCCATTTAAGGTTCAAGTTTTTCAAACTTTCCAAGCTGCCTGAGCTATCAGCGGAAAGAGCAATGGGAAAGGAGTTCCACCTTCCTTTTGTTATTTCCTGGGGTAGGAAGTGGTGTTGATAATCATCCTATGAACTCTCAGTTCTAGTTCAGGAGCCCACCCTCTGCCATATCCTTAGCTATAAAAGGTATTTCCACAGAGGAATCATTCTCATCCCAATGTCCTAGTTACAGTGATAGTAGGTGGAGTTTACTATCACTAAACCCAAAATTGTGTGTTCCATATCTTCTCTAGATTACTGTAGTTTGTGGTCATTTTCCTTTTAAAGGAAGTTAATGCATTCCCACTAGCACACATTACTGAGAAGCACATCAGGTTTTTCTCTGACAACACAGTCTGATGACCAAGAGCTGTTGCTAACAACACGGTATTTTCGTTCCTGGGTTGCTATCTCTTTGGAAACTTGTATAAATGGTCATTATCCATATTTAGACGCAGAAAATTAACCTCCTTACATAACTGTATTGATTCCCAACAGTGGTTAAGTGAAGCTGACATGCATTGCCACCCCTACCTCAGCTCTGATGGACAGTGTAAAAGAAACTGTTGGTGATTCAGGATTAAAAGAAAACTTTCATAAATTGATGGCTTATGTAACAACTGTTCCAGGTCGTTGTGATATAAATGATGCAATACATTTCTATCATTTTATTTTACCAGCATCACCTGCTGGGGAGAGATTAACCTTTAACTTAAACTGTAGTTTATAGAAGAGTTGCAGGAATGTTTGACAAGCTTTTCATTAATCCACGAAACTCTGAGCAGCATTCATGTGATCTAAAGCCTTTCAGCAGCTATGTTTGTGTTATTTTCCCTCAGTAATATGGGCTCATATAAAGGTGAGGATTTTGGAGTACAAGGAAGAAGAACAGTGGGATTTGAACACCTGAGCCTTAGTTCAGCCATCCTATTTGCAGCATCAGTGCAGCAGGAAGAGATCAGGAGAAAGAAATTGATCTCAATTAAAAGCAACTTAGCAAAAATGTATTTTAACCTACTTTCAGCCTTCTGTCTGGTTCATCCCACAGTACTCACAAAAAAAGAACTACTTTTTCTGATGTCTCTTTTCAGTAATTCTTAATTCATAGGTTAGAAACATCTGGTTCAAATATTTGCTTCCTAAGAGTAATACTAAACTTATCCATATGTGGATAAAACTCTTTAGAAAACCAAAAGAGAGGGATAAGTATAATCAGTTTTTAATAAAGCAAAAATGTTAAAAGCCACTGCCCTCCAGAAATGTTCACTGTGGCAAACTCCAGTCACATGAGCTGGGTCAGGAGTAGTTTTTGTTATAAAACAAGTCACACCCTTGTGTACATAATTTCTCATTCACTGGCTTCATCATAGACCAGAAATGCGAGGTTTACAATGCACATACAAAAGTAGATCCTTCCCCACTCCCCAGTTCTAGCAATGAATTTACTTTACAGAAGGGTAAGACCCCTGTGTCTCTGGGGCAATGATCTCACTCAAGGCCTGCTGCCAATACAGTTCAGCAAGTCCCTTCCCCCTTACTAATGCAAGCTTTAAATAAAACCAAAAACCACTACATATCTGTGCAGCTCATGAGATGTGCAGCATTGCCTGGCCCTCAAGTGGAACATTTCCAAATAGCAGGGATTTGATTACATGAAGGAACAAGACAGCTTCTTTTCAGTCAGCCAGGATACTGCAAAGATTAAGTAATACAACATGAAGAGGCAAATTTCAGGGATGTTCACATCATTTTTGTAAGAATCATATACAGGCAGGTGTTCCATGCCTCCAAGCTAACATGTTAGATGATGCACATCCAGGATTAAGTCATAGGCCTCCTCTGCTACAGAATGAACTTTCAGTTCCAAGCTCCACATGATGTATAGCTCTAAAGGCAGGAACACTGCACGGTGTTTATTGAAGTGCCCTGGGCATTTCCCACACAGATTCACAGTATTTAAGGTGGGACTCAGTACCTTGGAGAAATCAGGTGTGTTCAGTGGGGCCATGCATTGCACATAGCTGGTACTATTCTCACATACCCCACTCAAACAGGCAGCAGGCAGCCACACCTTGCACAGCAGAAGAAAGTCTAAAATCCACTTTCTGGTACTTCATTTGGGGAAACAAGTCAAATGCTACTTGAGAACAACTGAATACAAGCTTTTCTCATCAGTGACTTCAGGAAGAAAAGTGAGCAACACCTGATGTATTCCTTATATCTTATGTTCCTTAAACTTTCCTTAGTTCAGAAATTTATATGATCCACACTTCATCAGTCTCCAGTTCTTACCATGTAACAGACTTAGGTTTATCAATTCACTTGTAAGCACAATTTAATACCAATGTTTTTAATTCAGCTTACAAGTGAGTTCCTCAATGTCTCAGTGCAGAAGCACAGCTGTTATCTGCTATCTGATTACAGGCTACATAGCAGTGAATTAGAAAACTGTTTTACATCAAGGCTGGAGTATCACATGTTATTTTGTTCTAGTGCCCTTGTATGGAGAATATCAATTTGACAAGCTGTTTCTGCAAAGCTCCTACAGGATATTACACATGTAATACCCTTCACTTCACAACATGTAACACACTTCCTTTAAAGACTTTAAAGTGATTCAATAGCAAACAGGGAGCACAGCATCCCAAATCCTGGGAACAGAAGGCAATGGTGATCTAGAGCAGCAACCGAGCAGGGTGCCAACAAAAGAGCTTTAGCCAGGTGGTTACAGCTTCAGTCTGTTTTCTGGATGATAGAGAAAGGAAAAGACCAAACCAAACCAAGCCTAAAATAGAACTTCCATGAACTGCAAATCTACACAGAACAAGCACACCCTGGCAGGAATGCAAAGGGAAGAGAAAGCCACCATTAGGAGAGTGCAAAGTCTAGAAATGCAAAGCTTAGTTTGCACAACACTTTGCTAATGCCTTGCACTATACAGCACAAAGTACATTACTATCTCAGATACGTTTTTATCTCAGCTGCAATAATTCTCTTCTTCTGTTCCAAGAGGAGGAGCACTGGTCAGACTCAGTCAGATCACACTTGAGGGCAACAGCCTTCAGTGCTGAAGCCTTGCTTTGCTGTTTGGATGAGAGCTCCTTCTCCTTGCAGCACACCCTGTAAAATCTTTACGACATACATATACACATTGAGACAAAGCTAGTTTTGTTGTAATTATTACCACATTGGTCTCATGAATGTCTTGAACAATGGTTTACTGTACAGTTCAACATTTAATTGGAACAGAATGTGACTTAGATCATTACATCGTGTTTTAAAACAAAGTAAGTTTTTAAGGATGCTTTTAGAAATAAAATCAAGGTACTGGGAAAATGGAATAGAGTATAATTTAGGAATTAAACTTCACATGTCTTTAGCACTGTTCATTTCACCACAGCAGAACACTTTACATTATTTCAGATCTTCTACATGCCATAGCACAAAACAAAAGAGGTTCCAAAGACCTGGAGAAATTACATTATCTATCACTGAAAGAGAAGCAACATTATTTTAATAACATGTTACCCCAAAATCAGGAACTTGGGGCATCTGGAAGAGAGTGTTTTTCTTCACACTCTGGTAGGAAAACAAGGTTATCACAATCAGTAGCAAGACAGCATATTTAAAATTAACCAAGAGTAAGCTTCTTTGATAAATTTGTTTCTTTGTGCAAAATGGCAACAAACGTGGCAGCAAGTCAAAGCTGAACCATAATACTTTCATGAGGTGAAAAGAAAAGGTAACCCCTCACCTACTACAGCATGAGCTTGAGCTTCTTGCCTCCTGCCCACTCAACAGAGCATCAATTTGGATACTAAACATTTGTTTTCTACATTTTTAGTTTTAATGGAAGTAATCTACATTTCATTTTTCATATTATTTTCTCTTCTCCTACAGCACTAGAATAAATGACAGAAGTTACTAAATATCAACTTTTTTTTAATGAGATACAGGAAATTTTACAAACTACACTGGTATGACTCATTGCAACATGCAGACAGACTATTTAGTAATACTTTATTACATAAAGGAAATGACATTTGATCTTTCTTAACCAAGCTCTGCGTTACAGCTGGACCCTTCTGTTTCTCTACAAGATTCTCACAGATTTTATCTACCCAAGCAAATACTTTGATGTGTGCAGGCAGATGTAAGCTGACTTTAGAGAGCCATCTATGTGAAAGAAGCACTAGCAGTCAGCAGAAAATGCAGTATTAGAGCACATCCTCCTTGCCCAGCTCACTCCCTGACGGAGCAGTGCACGGGATGCAAAGGATTCCCCAGCACCTGTGAGCCCCAAATATACCAAACTCAGTCACACTTAACCACCAGTCTGCCTCCAGCCCAGCCTGGAAATGTGTCAGGAGGGCAGCAGAAGCTGGGCACAGCCAGGCACAGCAGAACAGGCACTTGGCAGCAGCAGAGGTGCCATGCAGCTCCTGCTGCTCTGGGTGCCTCTGCCTTCTACAGGCAGTACATTGCATTCTCCTTCACTCGCTTACTCCTACAGGTTCAGTCACCAAACCCCCGTCCTCCTGTCAGCAAAGGAGTGCCACAGTTACCTCTCAGCACAAAGGGAGTTGAAAATAAAGAAAAACCCTCTCTAAAGGAAGTCCATCATACACAGTGCAGCACACTGTAAAGTTACAATCTCTCTAGTACTTCAAGAAAGAAAGGGAGGCACCAGCATTTTCAGGGAATGCTATCTGGCACAGGCAGAGAAAATGCAAATACCCTCAACAAAATTTTCACCAAATAGACCCCACAGTCATATACACAAACTCAGTGGATGAATGAAGACTCAATTCTGAAATAAACAATGATTCACACCAGAGAATTAAGTAGAATTAAAGGGTTTCAAACTCTTACAAAAAGAGGGGCCTGCTCATCTTGAGCAGATGGAATACAACTCAGGAAACAATTTACAGAAGTATTAGTGCAGCAGATCTGCCCTGCTGCTGGGGAAGGCTAGCAGAGCCAGGGCTCACAAGCAGTGCTCAAACACTGTGGGGGCAGCTAAAAGCCAGCTTCTATGCATATGTGCCCTGCACAGGTCTGGGAGTGTCTGTGCCTACCAACAGTGCTTTGTAAGGTACAACATATTTGGGAACTTCTGTTCTGGGTGAAAAAAAAAAAAAAAAAAAAAAAAAAGAGTTGCTCTAGAAGAACCACATTCTTTTTCAACTTTCTTCTGAAAAGGAAAATGCTTCCCATCAAGTCAATGAAAATACTAGATCCAAAGCAAAGATTTAAAATCGCAGGCTTTAATAACATGTCCATGGTTTTCAGACCACAGACCATTGCCAGATTTCAAAACTTGTGATGTTAACTATGTAATTAGTTAGGAAAAACTATGCAATCTTATTAAACCTTCCAGTAAGGATGCTAGAAAAACACCATGACTGCCTACACCACTTGTGTGGCCTTGTCAGCCTCCACCATCTTCGAACATTACTGTCTACCACAACATCATTCAACTGCTATTTCTCTAATCCAACACCGTGTTACAAAGGTTGCTGTCTGTATTCAGCACAAGGCATAAGCCACAGGCACAAGGACAGAATTTGCTATTATTGACATAAATCAGAGTTAGCTCTTGCTTTGAGGATACCATGCCCATCAGAACTTCTCAATCTATGATAAAATCTGAGTCTCATTTCCTTCCTGAGCTACATGCAAAGAGCACAGCAGCCCCGGTGGCACAAATGCCTGCACAGGAAGCCTCCTGGGCTGCACAGTAGCAGCCATTTGGAAACGCTGCAAGTTAAAAGCATTACAGCTGCCAGTGCCTCAATCAAATTGGGGTCACAGCAGTTCTCGCTCATCCACTTCAGAGATTTCATAAGCACTCATCCCAGAAAGGGTGGTGTTACCTTTCTTTTCCCTTGTAAAAGGCACATAGTCTTCCCTGTCCTTGTACTCCAGCGCCTGCTTCTCCAGATAGGCCAGGAGCCGTTCCCTGTCGAAGGGGCCCGAGGCTTTCTTGGCAGTCTGGTCCTTCTGCCGGAAGCCTGCGGGCAGCAGCGCGTTCTGCAAAACAAATGGAGCACAGAAACACAGCTCGCAAAGTCTGGGTGAGCACCTGCTCAGTTTCACTTCCCTCTTCCTTCTCCCTCTCTGCAAGGTTCAGCCCTGATACATCATCTTTTGTAGGCAATCTTTGATCCCCTGCCAACTTCCTTTTTTTGGGGCAGGGAAGGACACAAGGTAATCTAGACACAGAGAATATAATGAAAATAGAGCACGCTGCGCTCTCAGTAGGATTGAAGCAATTCTTTAAGTACAATAGCTCCCAGCACTCAATTTGCCAGTTACTTTGCATTTCTTTGCTAGAATCAGCACTGTTTAAACGAGCAGTACTAAATAAAACTCAGCTATTTACAGTTTAGACACTCAGCAAGAGACTATTTCCTCTGTCACTTACATCCATGTGATTTTAAGACAACTGACTCTACTATTATTTTAACACAGAGTATTTCTGGTTTTGATCTGATTCAAGGTGGGATGTTTCTTTGACAACATCAATGTATTTCAACTAAAGAGAAAAAAAAAAGGATATTAGTACAGAAAGATCAGAATGTATAGGAATTCCCAATGCCATGAAAGACAACCAGTCCCTTTTGCCAATTCTCCTCTGTTAAAATATCCATAAAGTCAAAGGCATTTAAAATATCAGTAATATCTTGCAGTGCAACAAAATAGATGATCATAATATTCTGAACCGATCCCTGAACATCAAGATTAAACTAATCCTGGTTTTATTAAAGCAAAAACAGAGACCCATGAGGTGAAAACATAAGTCTTGGAGTCTGACATGAGCTCCAATATCTGTAGAGGACAACTCAGCTCTTTGTAGCAGAAAGCTGCAGTATTCCTTATTCAATACCCCATGCTGACATAATCATTCAGGAGCTTAGCAGTTATTTGTCTTCTCTTTACAAGGTCAGCATGAGGACAGGAATAGATATAAGCTACCAGATACAGGACCAGGAATCATTAGAAGATGCTGGCACCCTCCCACTGCCATCAAACTCCACAGCAGAAATAATAAAATAAACTTGTGGATGCAAAAGGGCTGTTTACCAGACAGCACTGGAAACAGGAAAGTTAAACAGGCCTTTCTAAATAAACTTTCTTTTCAAGAACATGAACAACAGCTAATCTTATTTATAAATCAATCCCAGAAAGCTCCTCCCAGCTATCCCTTCTTATGTTCTCCTTTACTGCAGTTGTGTCCACCTTGCAAGCAGGAAATAAGCATTATATACACATATATATCTGTGAGAGCATCAGCAGGCTACGGGAAAAAACTCTGTCCAAAAGCATATTGTACAAAGTCTCAAATTTATTTTAGACTAGTAATGGCACAAATGAAGAAAACTTCTCTTGGCTAATGTCTCACCTCGGGGTCAAGATCATCCAAAACGGTTTCCAGTTGTTTCAGTTCTTCTTCTGAAAGTTTGCCAAGAATTTCATCCTCATCGAGATCTTTGTACTTGTCCAAGTCCTTTCGAAACGGCAGCGTCATGACTCGGGCAGTAGCAAGTTGCTCAAACACCTCAAAATCCAAGTCTTAATTCTTATCCAGATCTATGAAAAACTTTTAAAAATAAATAAGCAGAGTTAAGGTATATATCCCAACCACAAAGCACCTTCACCCTCCATGTGCAAGTGTGAAAGGAAAGCTTTGTCAGCCAGTGTTGGTATCTGTTACTCTACAGCTGACAAGGAGCACCTGGATGATGTGTTTCTTCACTGATGAGAATTCTGTCCCACCATGCCCTTTTCCATCAGTAATTAAGCTATATCTAATTAAGCTATATGTATTTTTAGATCTTAGTCAATACCCAGCCCTCTTGAAAAGAACTCCAAAGCCATAATTCCCACAGAGCAGAACAGGTTGTGAGGCAGGAGGGAGGAGATCCTACTACTTATGAGCCCAGTTCAATGCCTTTGTTTTTGACATATAACGAAGCCAAAAGAAGAGTTAAGATGCTCCACATTTATTGTTGCTACAGCAGCTCAAGGGCACTTAAGGATAACTTCACTATAAACAAGGTAATTGGTTATAACTGACTCATATCCCTGCATATTACCTACAGAAGAAACAAAGGAAGTTTGCCTCCAAGTTAATTATAGCACTGCCATCGAAGCAACATTCTGTTCTGTCCAAGGAAAATTACAATAGCTTGATGAAAAGCATAGGAAATACAGTGCCTAAGTGGGAGGACCCCAGTCAGTCCTACTACTGATAAAATATTTAAAATTTTAAAAAATTAGAAAAAAAAATAAACTGTGTGACTGGTCACTAAATATTATATTTAGAGGAAACCAGGATCCTTCAAAATGTACCATCTATATAGCACTTCTCACAGACAAGGAGAGTGCAGGGAACATTTTTTCTAACATCCACTATTTTTGAGCATTTGTCTTGGAAAAAACAGTTAAACACAGCAGTTCAAGTAGACAAGTAGTTTCCTCTCATTTTTCTGAAAGAAGTTCTAGAACTCTCTTTTTGTTCAGTCAAATTCTTGCTTCAAGCTGATGACACAGACAAAAAAAAGGTAATTGTGATGATTCTCTGTAAGTAAGCAAGAGTCCATAAGGAGTTTTGGAAACAAAAGCTAAATACATACATTCATGTTCATTAGTCTCCTTAAACCCTTTTTTTGGCTCTAAAGAAATACTCAACACAAATCAGACACAGTAAAAATCACTTTTCCTCCAGTTGCCTCTATTCAAGGACAGATGCTCAGACCATAAATACAACTGCATTACTTCAAATCCACACTTGAATTGTCCTTCAAAACCAGATCAATGCAGTCACTGCCTCTTAAGTAGCAGGAAAAGGCAGGCTGTATATACATACATGCTATACCATGCACACAGGATTCCTCCACCTCAGTTGTTTACATCCAGAAAGGCCTCCCTGGCTGCCACAGTTACATATGGTGACATTTTAATTCAGGGACACTAAACAGACATCAGCTCACAGAGGTTCATCCATACCATTCAGTCAAGTGTACCTGTAAAATTAATCTGGTTTTAACAGTTGCCTTTGCAAGAACAGTGAATTTCCAGGTCCTATCAACATCTACAACTAAATGAGGAATATATTCAGCTATTTTCAGGATGTCAGCTTTTATTGTTGATGTAATTGCTGATATAAATACCAGAGCTTTATTGTGAACTAGAGTTGACTCTGATGTGACTGCAGCTGACCTTTGCAAAGTTCTCTCAAACATAAGGAGGAATTCTCATTTTTGTGATAAATTACATCAAAAGAACTCTGGCTTCCTCTGAACAATTATGCTGGAAGAGCCCAGACCTCTTGCAAGAAGCTACAGAGCTAGGGACATCCAAGTTATTGGCTGCAGAAAATGCAGAGGGTAGCACACCTATGTTTTCCCAAGTCCCAAAAGTAATTAAAGGAGTGACTCTGTGGCCTAGAGAGCCACCTCCTACAGTTCTCATCATCTGGTAGTATTTGTTTCTGCAGGTGCAAGCAGCTGATGGACAATTAGCTGCTGCCACACAATCTGCATGTGAACTCCTCATTCCTGGAGCCTTAATGTTCTGCTCTTCCTTACAGTTCAAGCCATTACACAGGATCACAGGAGAAAAACATTTCCTGCAGCTGATTACACACTGCTCTTTGTGACCAGGCTGTGCCATCCCAGCCCTACATCAAGACATTGCTATTTACCACATTTCTGCATGTCCATTTGCATTCAAATATTAAAAGGTGTAGTTTTAACAGATAATTATAAGGAGCAGAATGGTTAGCAAGCTGCAGAATAATGTTGCCCTTACTCTGAAAGAGAGTAGCACTGCATAACCATACATTATCTTCACACAGGCTGTATTTCCTCTCCATTAATTGCCACAAATGCTGTCATCCAGAATTAATTACCTTTTATTTACTGCATTGGGATGTTTCATATTGGAAAACTACTCATCCTTTGTAACACATTAATTAATTTCAGGTTACAGCCCTTAGTCTCACTTGTTTGTATACCACCAAGAAGTCATGTCAAATCCTCATGTACAGTATTCACACACACACACAAACGCACACAAAAGTGAAAAATAAAGCAGCAGAACAAAAAGCCCAGTTTCTGTAACTGAGGCTTCACTTTAGCAAGAAGAGAATCACATGTGGTCTGGCAAATACAAATTTAAAGAGTTTTGGACATATTTTCTAATACCTATTAGGGATATTTTTTTTAAATATGAAAGCCTCTTCAGTGTGAGACACCTTTAAATTGTATGATGGTAGCACTGGTTAGCACGTCTGTAGTACACTGAGATTGCTTGGCAACGACTCTCAGAAACATTCCCTACAAAAGAAAACACAGCATATACAACACTTGCATACAACATGCTAAAAATCAGATTTTAAAACACAGTGTCAGGAATTCTCATTGCCTAAAAAGGGCATAAAGGCCAGCTGAAGCCCTAATCTAATCAAACAAGCCTTCCACCTCCCATTAAATGCCCTTAGTGCTCTATTTGCTTTCCATCACATGCTGGAGCAGTTCAGCAGAGAGACACATGCTTTTAGAAGGAGCAGTTACTTGACATGTGAATATTTGTGGTACATTATATATACACACACACACACACACACACACACACGTGTGTGTGTGATCTTACTGCAACATTATGGGTAAAACTTGTAACCATCAATTTTGGCTTTGCAAATACTTTGCCCTTTTTTCATGAGCAGAGCTAGTTTACTTCTAAGTATCCTTCTCAGCTTACCATGAAAACATTGCATAGAAGTCCAAAGAGCTAATATTCTTTTTCAGATATATAACTATCATGTAAGTTCTTCACCCCAGGAACTTCATAGTCACATAAGAAACATTTAGAGAAATGGAAAGAAAGTCATCACTTTCAGTCCATCAAATGTCAATTCTGTTTGTTAAACAGAAGAGAAGCTGAAAAATCAGAAATGAAGAAATTCTGCTGGACATCACAGAGAAGAAAATCTTGCCATTATTCCCTGACCTGGGAAATCAACGAAGAACTAAAGAAATTATAAAACAGCAGTAACTTTATTTTTTATGCCATTTTATAATTACCTGAATAATCACTTGAAAGGCTGTCAAGTAACTTTCACACACCTCTTATGCACAAGTCAAAACATTTTTTCTCCCCTCCTCTCTGAAAGTATATTTTTGAAAACCACAAGATTCTAAAAATAGCAAGCTTCCAATTATCTTTCAGAAACTCCAGCCTTTGCCCCCCCTGAACTTTCTGTTATATTCAAGAACACAATTTCTTGGGACCCAAACAGGAGAAACTCTTTAGATACAACTCGCCCACAGGAAACGACAGTGTTGTTAAATTCCACTGTAAATGGCTTCCGTGACTTGGATTTTAAAATAGAAGCAACATCACGAAAAACAAACTGAGCTGGGTTTGGCCAGCACATTGGCAGAGTTCACTTGAATCTCATTTGTTGATCGTGAGCCTCCTTGCCCCCAGCCTCTGGGTGAACCCGGCGGGGCGGGGGG
>VXBQ01003134.1:2180895-2234666 GCA_013400175.1 Phainopepla nitens
GCCCGGGCTCGGCGGCGATCGCAGCGCCTGCCCCGGCCGCCCCCGGTGCCCCCGCAGCCCTGGCGAGCGAGTGCGCGCCTGTTCATTGCGGAGCGCTCGCATACTCCGGGTCACGCGTGGGAGGACAGAAATTAGATGGGGCAGTTTAATAAAATACGTAAAGAAGGTGTTTGTGTCAATGGTGATGAGCTGCCCCTCCTTGGAGATCTCCTGCCTTTTGTATGTCACAAATACAGCAGGACCGGCGGAGGGTGGTTCTGCTCCGCCGCCGGGCAGCGGCTCGGAACAAACGAAACAATGACAGGTTCAGGAAGAGAACAATGATTTGGGAAATTTAGGAACGTTTCCAAGGTCCTGAGGAGCAAAGTGTACCCTCAAAACCTGCACATTGGCATTAGATGTCACATACTGTCTGTTTTGTCATCTTCTAATTAAAAAATATGACAGTGCCCTAATTCAAGGGGATTTGCTTTGATGGAAATTTTGGGAGAATTTCTTCTGCCAGAGTAAGAATCCACAGTTGATCAGTGAGAAACATGTAAAGATAACTGAGGACTATAAACACTAAAAAGTAAATGACAACTGGTTAGATTAATATAACCATCCTGGACTTAGCAGTGACAAAACTTCTGAAACAAATTCTAACATTATTACTAATGAGGCAAATTCAGAAATTTATCAATATCAAATATAAATGTAAAAATAATTGAAAAAAGTGATTATATTTTTATACTGTGAATGATACCCTGTGTAGAACTATGCTTTTGAAAGTGTTTAGTAGAGGAAATCTTCAAGTTATTGAGTCGCTTTTTTGTGGTAAATAGATGCAGTCTTTCAATTTTTTATCATATGAAAGTTTTTCTTTAATTGATTATTCTCAGAAATTGTCCTTGAACTTCCTCTGTTCTGCTTTTCACTCTTGGAGAGAGGAACATGTAACGGGAAAGAAACTCTTGGGATCAGCTGGCCTAGTACTGTAGGCATCACATCCTCTAATTCTTTGCGAGGGATACAGTTACTAGAAAACTGAACTCAAACTCAGGGACCCACGGTGATGTCTCACTGAATTATCCTGACAATATCACAGTCCTTTCCATGGTATTCTGCACTCGTTTGCGGTCTAGCAGCCTGCCTGCCTTTGTGCTGGTGCTCTACGCTGTGCACATCTTAACTGGTTTCCACTATGGATATGTTTAAATTTTTACCACTGGGTAAGAAAAATGAAGACTTATGTGACTCATTTTCGTGACTTCACCAACCTAAATTCCTAATGTGTCTTTTTTTCCCCATTTATCCAGCTTGGTTGTATGTCTGAACTTAGCCAGTAGCCTCTCTCACCTTGATAATCTAAATAATTTTGTTGGAAGTAGTGTGCTTTGCTCTCTGATTACATACCTTTTTTTCCTTCCCCAAATTAATGTTATTTCCAGTATTTTACAACTTCTGGCAAGCAATGTTTATGCATTTCTGCTGCTAGTAATCCGTTTTAGGGGGGGCTTTTGGTAGCATTCCTGTATTGTTGAACCACCTGTTTGATGGCTTCCTATAACTGAGTGTCCTTTTGACTGAGGCTGAGGTGGCTGTGAAGGGTTTTGCACTGAGAGGCTTCCCTATAGCCACAGGTATTTGCACGTGGTGGGTTGATTGTGGGGTGAATGCCTAGGTTCTGTTTACTGACCATAGCAGACAAGTGTAGTGGTGGCTTCTGTTTAACAGAGGGGTTTGGTCATCGTTATTTGGTGCCCCAGAAATCTGTAAACTTAGTTTTTAAATCCTTCTTTCAAAGAGCAGCTGGGACTGAGTGTCCAGCTGCTATGCTAAAATAGGGAAATCTGAGAATAGTGTTGACAAAAAGGTAGCACTTGGTTTGTTATCTCTTGGCAGCACAGGTGGAACAATGCTCGAGTTTATGTTACCCAGTGTCCTTTTTTCCTATTGATGTGTCCAACGTGTGGGAAACAAACACTGGTGTTGTTGTTTCCAGGGCTGGTCTGATCTATTTCGTTGTAAAAAGAAAAAGTCAATTTCCAGGTAATTCCTTCTCCTGTTTGTTGTTTCAGCTGTTGGGATGTGCACATTTGCATGGTTTCTGGCTTTGGTTTACAGATAAAATGCAAAAAATGTTGGTAGTTATGATGTCTCTGTTCATTGTAAGGAGAAAAAGCAGCTTAGGAAAGAGGCAAAAAGGGGTTTGTTTAGAAGGTACCTAGCAGTGGTCTTTATTCAGGATCTCAGTTCTGCAGTCAGTAGTAAATGCTCTTACTCAGCCTTTGGGTCTTGGCTGTGTCACAGGACTGGGAGATGTCACCTCTGGGGCAGTGCTGACCAGATCTTTACCTGTTCCAAGTGAATCAGCACCGGTCTGCTGCAAACCTGCAGAGTCTGGTAGTTATTGAAGGAGGTTAAAATATCATCGGTGCCCCACAGAAGATAACAAGGCCATTTTCTCCTACATGCTATCAAATGGGGACATCCAAGAGACCACCAGTCAGCCACCACCGGTACAGCTCAGCTGCAGGGCGTTTCTGTTCACGTCGGAGTGAAGCACACAGATGACAAATTGTGGGTGGAGCCCGCATAAAAAGACTCTGTCCTCCGCGATTCTCAGCCATGCACTTCACCCCGCCCTCCGTTTCAGACAGTGACTGTTGTTTTTATTTTAGAAGAGCTAATTAACATTGCCCAGATTTTCAAACCATCACTTAAGTTCTATAAACCGAAGAACCCCACCTTCCAGTTCTACAAAGTTACCAGCTGCAATGAGCAGAAAGATTGTTTCATTAGTTTATAACTGCACTTAGAAACAAAGTGTCTAGAAACGAAGTGTTCATCTGCAAGAGACAGGACAGACAAACAGGTCTCTGGTGTTTTCCTATACTTGATGCATCGCTGGAATGTCAGACCACCATACACAATCCCACCATACACAATCCCACCAATGTCTGCAAGGCTTAGGTTTGTTCTGTCATCCTCTTCTTGGAGGTAGGAATGGAGTGATTTAAAGGTTGGATTTTTTTAAAGTAAGGCTTAAGTCATCATATGATTGCTGTATAATTAGCCATCATATGTTTGTCTGGAAACAATTCTAATGGTTATGATCTAAAAATAGAATGATATCTAGAAACAAGCTACAAATTCATCAGGCATTGTAAAGAAATACTTCCTTTCCAGGGCTCAATTTCATGTTTTGAATGATTACGAGCAATACCACTAATGTAATTTTAGAAACCATCAGAAATTGGGCATTATGTAACATTCTGCCTCTGTGGAAGAAGCATCAATGTTTCATCTTTCTTTATTCACCAGGGGAAAACCTTTCATGTTATCTGAATCAGAGGGAGTACATCCCTTTATGTCTTCCATAAATAACTGTGCTTTCATATGGATAATTTTGCAATATATGTGATGGTTTGTTTTTTTTTAATAAAGGGCATGACTGAAGTCCCATTACAGTGAATTAACGTCTCACATTTTGTTTGCATGGAAATTATCAATCCCTATTTAAGCAGCCAACTGTGATGTAAACTATAGAGTAGCATAAACATTACCAAAGTTCAGAATGCCACATCCAATTATCAAGTGGAGTTTTTCATCACTGAATTATTATTCTAAAATTTCAGGCGTAGTCTAATAATAGGACAACATAATTGTTAATTTTTCACTGCTCTCTATATAGAACTAGACCAGTTGCTGGGAACAGAGCATGAAGTAACCCTACATTAGCTCTGGAGAAAAACAGCATTTTAAATACACAGGGATTTTGAGGGATTCTTTGCTGCAGTATGACAAGGATGGCAGCTGGGCTGGGAATAGATGAGGTTTGGCCACCCTCTGACTCTCCCAGAGCCAGCCCTGAGGCAGGGCCAAGTGCAGCTGAGCTCTCCCCCCTGCCAGCCCCAGAGACACCCTCTGAAGGACCCAATGCTACAAGTCCTCAAACAGGTCATTTGCTCTGATCCACAAAGTGACCATGCTGGGTCATGAATGTAAAAGGGTTAGAAAAGGTGACAAAACTGGAGTATGCCTTCCTTATGTTCTGAAGTCCTTCTGATTTTTTTTTTTTTTTTTTTTGGGAAACAGACAGAAAAGTTTGGGGATTCTAGAAGAGGAAATACTTTTCTACAGATCTCTCTTCCATTTTCTACCTGTGTGAATTTCTTTGACACGTCTGCTGTATCTTCATCAGGACCTCTAGCCAATACTATTCTCACAAACCCCAGTTTTGTAATGCTGTGTCCCAACCACATTTGTGTTCTGTTCTGGCCCTAATACATTCCTTCTAATTTTTTCTCCAACTGCAAAACATGATCTCCCAGTATACATCCCCCATATGTTCATGGTTAGAAAGTACATTGATACATTTGTCTTGCCTTGTAAGTATAAAAATTAAAAAGGAACCTTATTTAGATGTCAGACAATTGACTATTTATAATTTTTTTTTAAAGTTTGAGCTTTTATCAGTTCAGCCTTATTTTTCATAGCCATTTCCAGACAGCAGAGATGTTCCCTGTCTGGCACTGGATTCAGTTTGTTGGTGAGGGCAATCCCTTGCCTGGACAGCATGGGACAATCATCCTCCTTCTACTGAGCATCTGCTTGTGTTGCACAAATACGGCTCTTAATCATAATGGCCCCAATCCTATTTATTTGGTCCAGTATCAATTTAACTTAGGACTGATTCCACCTAGTTTTTATTTGCTTGTTTAGCTGCACGAGTCTACTTAAAGAAAGGGAAGATTTTTTTCACATTTACAGATCAGTTTCACAACTATGTTTTTCAAAACACAAATATCCACCACAGTGGATACAGGGATAGCTTAAAATAGGTCATGCATCAGGATTTCCTTTCTAAAGATCACTTGCCGTGATTTGCAAAAATGAGAACAATTTCTCAACCCTGATTATAATAAATACTTTTTGTCCCAATAAAAATGCAGAGAACTCTATTAATAGATTATTTCCATTCATCACATCTCTCTATACTTTGTAGTACATATTGTTATGCAGCTTCATTCTTAGGTTGTACACACTATCAAACCTGGAAATTCACATCCTCTGCATCACAGGATTCTCCTCTCTGCAGGACCCCGGAGACAGATGTTTCTCTAAGTGTGCAGTCTGTGTTTTAGATAGCAGGAGTGACCTGAAGTGCATTTGTAGCTGCTGCTCCATAGCACAGTCTACCCTGCAGGTTGTTCCAACACTTCCTAAGGGATCCAAGCAAACGCAAGTGGGACCCCTGTGACATTCTACATTAATTCAGCAGAGGAGTGATTCACTCTCAGAAAGAAACATCTGTATCAGCAGTAGGAGATTACAACAGTGTTATGGTATCAGCAGAAACCACAGCTTGGCTCCTCTAGAAAGCCCTTTCAGAAGTGTATAAGCATAACAAAAAAGTACCTATGGAACATGGCAAGGTACAGAGGGGTTATATCACAGCAGGTGTTAACTATGTTGAGCAATAATGATTTTATGTAGGCTGACTAATGACATCCTTTTTCTCTTCGAAAATGTGTTTTGAATCCTGATGTTGACAGGAATAGGTGAAAAGCTGCCCCAAATAAAGCTGTATGTATTTCTTTCTTTAGAAGGAATCAGAAATACAACAATAGCAAGGGATTCTTTGAAGCTCACTTTGAAGCCTCTGTGCTCCACAAAGGTTTAAAAGTAGCAGGTGGGTAGCAGGAATGCCTCTTACAGTTCTGCCCCATCCAGAGCAAGCACAGATCTCATCTGTTGGGCTTTGCTGTTTAACAGGGGGGGGTTAGGCCCATGAGAAACTGAGATGCTCCATACTGAAACTCAGCAGAGAAAAAAAAGAAATGGGATAAGTGTTCCCCCATTCCTTAATCTCTTTCGCTCTTCCCAGTAAGTTTGAAGGGAAACTGCACAGTGTTATCCATGGTCTCTCATCCTGCTTCCCTCAGTGTCCCTAATGCAGTGTAACATTCAAGGGTGTGTTACCTCTGTGGTTAGATTGGACATCTCCCTTCTGCTGTGTGACGCCTGGTCTGCGTTCATGTGCTCAAAATAACAGCAGCAGGGAGCTCTGGGTTAGAACTGCTTCTTTAACTAATGAAAGTTTTCATACAGTAATCATAACAAAGCAAATCCAATGGATGTGGTATGTAAGAAGTAAATAGTTGTGCACACTCAGGCCAGAGTAAGGAGCTGCACGGGCAGCATATGGCTCTGTTTACATACACAAAATTAACAGTATCAAATCCAATTAGGAAGGTGGAGATCGTTATCATCCCATTAGACAGCAGTTTCCAGAGTGTGTGAATCAAGAGTTCAGCATTTCCTTCCCAGTCTGACTGATGCTGAATTGCTGGATTTATCCCATTCCCTTGATTTCTGGTGAAAAGTCAATAGAGAGCATAAACCCAGGACGTGAACAATGGGTGTTTCAGCCCAGCCTGCAGCAGCCTGTGCAGCAAAGTGAAAGCTCCAGGAAAGCTTTACGGCTTTCAGGGACTGTAGACAAAGAAATAACCTAAGCAGTGTCTTCTCCTTTTGTTCACTCCCAGAGGAGTAGGATTCTGTTGTGAAAGGGAAAATATTAAGGGCATTTCTGTTGCAAATGTGTGCAGGCAAGAAAAGCATGATTTCAGGCTCTTCCATGCACTATCAATCTAATAAGGGTTATTCAACATAGTACTTCATGCCATGAGAGAAGTTAGGCTGATACATCTGTTATATCTGGATTTAAATTTCTCTTCAGGATATCTCTGCTGGACATGGTCAAACACCTTCTCTTCTTAATAAGTAACAGTTACAATAGTGAGAGCTGTCACCTGTTCAAAGTATCTCCTGGCACATCTTCCCTTTATGGCTGAGCACTTGAGCAATTCACAAAGAATTTGGGGGTGTGTGGTGCCCACAATCATACCCTGCAGTGCCTCCCCGAGCCCCTGGGTTCAGCTTTGCAGACCTCACAGAAGCTCTCAGATCCATGGCCTTGCTGATCCCAGTGACACAATTCCTCCCTGTAATCCTGCAGTGCTGCACATCCGAGGACAGGTCCTGCTACCACGTGTCCTGCACAACTGGACTGCTGACCCTCAGCCAGGGAAACTGTCTTGGGCTCTTACAAGTTGCTTTTCCTACAATATTTAATTCCCCTAACCTTGGGATTACATTTCTGTCTTTTCCAGAGATGTGATTAAACTCTAATAAAATAACCATTTAAACTTAAATAGTTTTAAAAAGCTGTAATCCCCTCAAAGAAATTTTTAGCTCAGTTAATGACTGCCAGCTGAAATGTTATGTTTGTAATGAGTTTATCCAAAGGAACTTAGAGAAGGCACCTGATGCCTTACTGCAGAATGTTGTACTGCAGCTCAATTTGGTTTTACAGTTTAAACAAATATACTTATTATTTTTAAACAAAATGTTTTCATTATTTAACAAGTAATTTTGATAAAAAATTGCATGGATTAAACACATATCGAACTAGTGTTCTTCTTAATGACAAAGTACACAAAAACATTTGCTCTTTTGTAGTGGTTTTGGCCAAAATATCCCCCCCACTCATTGCATATGATGAAATTTTGGTATTATAAGAAAATTTCACAACGGTTGTAATTTTGTGAAACATCAGATGCTGACGACCTCCCTGAAACAAACTCTCAATTTAAAGAATGGTTGAATTCTATACTAACATTTGGAATGGCTTGATGATAATGTTGTGCTAGGAAAACAGCAGCCACAAACAGAGCAGAAATAAGGAAAAAAAGAGAGTGTATAGGCAAAATAATGATTTTTCTTGGAATAGGATATTTAAGTGTCAGGTCAAGGCTTAATGTGCCTTGCAGTAGTCATAGAATTCCAGATATTTCAGATTTTTAAGTCCATTGATTATTCCCTTTCCTTTCAATAGGTTGCTTATTTCTAGTCTTTTTGATAAATAGAGAAATGAGATCTGTTTTAATATTTAGTATTTAAATAGGGAAACTCCTAAGTAAATGAAATATTTTCATTTGAATTTAGAATAAAACAAAAACAAAAATCAGGCTTCCAGCTCATATGACAAGCAGCAGAACCCACATGGATTTTATCAGCTTATGACAACTAAAAACCTGGCCAAAGGAAATTAGGGTTGGGGTTGATACATAAGTCAGTGGTGGGTGCCAGCTGGCTGGTTTCCATATCAACCATAACTCTGAAATTTGTGAATGCAAAAACTCAGCTGTAAAACTGCACAGCTAACTGTGTCATTTGGAGAGTGCTGGTGCTGCTGTGGGAAACTGGGCACACTTGGGAGGGCCTGGAGCACACGGAAAGTCCCCAGTTAATGCTGTTTCTGGTCATAAGTTAATTCTCTTTCACTCTATCCCTTTACAGGCTGATTCTGGTTCTAGAATTTGTTCTGGACAAGAAAAAAAAAAAGAGCAAGTAAAGACAGAGAGTCCTTTGTCATATTGTCATATGACAGATAATATGACAATGACTGTTGTGGTCATGCAAATGAGAACTTCTTGTTCCCTGTCAGTTGGGATCATCTAACAAGGAATCATATTCAAATTTTAAAACTAAAAGAGTTTGTGAAGTACTAAGTCCATATTTTTTTCATGACTGTTTGGAACTTCTGCAGGTCCCCTATGTAGCCAACTGAATTGCAGATACTATTTTGAGCTATAACTAGCATCTCCTCACTCCAAGAATTTTGATTGTAAGTGCTATCATTTGTATCCAAAAATGCTGAAATAAGACTAACTACCAGTGTACCTGAAAGATGCTTAGGTAAATGTGCCAAAAAGTCAGCCAAGATGATGTGGGCTAGCTTTCAGCCACCAGCAAAGCTGAGATAAGATAGAATACCTCAAGGCATAACATTTTGGGTTTTGTTTGTTAGTGTTGGACTGTTGTATGTGACTCTACCGCTTTCCTTTGCTTCTGGCCAAAACAGCAAACAGATACTGCTCCCAAGCAAGTGAAATGGACCAGTCATATTTCTCTGACAAAGGAAAAGTTGCTATTTTTTTCCTTATCTATGTCTCGAAACTGCTGTTTGCTGCTGCCCCCAAGTATCCAGAACCCGTCCTTGCTGTTCCTTGGCCATTGTTCCCCAGGACGTCCCACACCCCCTGTGCTGTGCCGGGACACCTTGCTGCTTTGCTTTCATTAATAAGTGTCAATGTGACCCTCAGCACGTGGGCTTTCCAGGACTCTCAGCTAAATGGAGATCCTCACAATGCTTTATTGTTAGCAGTGAGCGAGGCGAGGAGCTCAGTACCCCTGGATGGTTGGAATCCTGAGCAGCAGCAGCAGCAGCAGTCGAGCAGTGCAGCAGGAGCCATGTCTCTGCCCTTCCGGAAGGAGCTGGAGAAGTACAAGAATATCAACGAAGATGAGATACTCAGCAAGCTGTCAGAGGATGAACTGAAGCAGCTAGAGCATGTTCTCGATGACCTTGATCCTGAGGTTAGTGATGATAATTGCAACGCTGCCTGTTAGAAATGCCACACACTGCAGCATTTTTTGTGTTCTGTTATGGTAGGGACAGTGTACCCTGAAGTACGAGCAGCTCAGCTACAAACATTTTGGTTGTATTCCTGCTGTGATGTGTTACTTTTCTAAAAGTCACTGTGCTCTTGGTCTATCCCATGTCCATTTAGACATGAGCTTGTCTGCAATCTAAATCTAAATCTTTAATCATGTTGGAACACTACAACACAATGAGAAGTTTTTTATGGCTGCTATTTCTGAGCACAGCAATAAACAAACATTACCTATGTTTATGGAAATCAGGTCTTTTGAACTTCTGAAATCTGTTGACTATGTTGTTCAGCACATATATTTTTAGCTGAAGAGAACATATTTGGGCATGATCAAGGATAATAGGATTCAGCTACACAACTGTCATTTCCCAGAGAGTAAGAATAATTGGGATATTTGAAGACATTCTCACAAAGTATTTAAAGAATCTCTGGTCTGAGAACCACTTGATCCTACAATAATGAGGTTACAGTCACAAGCATGCAGGGAATTGTGACTGTACCTACCCAAAAATATTCAAACTGATGTAGGAGCTTGAAAGCTGGCAGGTAAACTGGCAGATAAAATGTTCTGTCTGGAGGCAAAATGAATTTGGAGAAACACAATAGATTTATAGCTTTTAGTTCTATAGCACCAATTTGCCTGGAAATTAAGGGGGGCTTTATTGTTCTCTCCCTCCATGTTGCCACTTCCCACACTACTACTCCTTCTACATTTTCTGTTTTTTTTAAGTATCTGGCATCTCAAATGAAGATACAGAAAACCATTAAAAAAGCAACACCAACCAACCAAATAATCAGGCCATGGTGCATTTGTAGTTATGCTACATTTGTGCAGTGAATTTGAAGCACTCTGGACACATTTGTGCATGCACAGGTAACATGACTGGTGACTTGAGTTCAGTGGATGTGCTCAGAATTCCCTGGGTATTTGCCATGGATCAAATTTACTGTGCATGTTCTGGTCAGTGGGGAAATGTTTCTGAAGTACTCTGGGGCACTCATTGGCTCTACTGCATGTGTTCTGCAAGGTCCACCTACCTGTATTTCTTTTTGGTATTTCCTGTACTGAAATATAGGGGCCTGATGCATATTCCTGTGCTACAGGATGCAGATGAAATCACAGGATCCCACAGCTACATGTTGAAAGTGGGAATTATCTGCTGGCTTCCTCATACTCTGAAGTCTACCTCATTCACCAGTCTCTTTAGTGCATGCCATTCATTTCTGAAGTCTGAGAGACATCTGCTTTAGAATGAAAGGAATTTTTTTTTAGTGAGAGAAGAATGGTGAGGAAAAGGAAATGTACAGAAAATGTATCCTGATCTATATACCTGGACTGAAAATTCTGGTTATAATATGTATAACAAAGGACTCTGACCTTAATTAGTTCTTTGGTGCTCTGACTGTGAATATGGTTAATACAAATATTAATGGGTAGCAAATCAAGAAGACTGAATGATATACTGGGTTTCATGGTTACATTTAGGGAATGTGTGTTACTGCTGTCACCCAAGAGCATTAGGCAAAGATGATTTCACTTAGAAACCAACAAGACTGAGATGAGATTTGGAACACTGTGTGAAGCTGCCTCCTCTCCTTTCCATGCCCCTCTCTCTCACAGAATGCCCTGCTTCCAGCGGGATTTCGGCAAAAGGACCAGACCACTAAAGCTGCCACGGGCCCCTTCGACAGAGAGCGCCTGCTCTCCTACCTGGAGAAGCAAGCGCTGGAGCACAAGGACAGGGAAGACTTCGTACCCTTTACAGGGGAAAAGAAAGGTACTGTCCATCCTCGTGTGCACAGGGTAACAGCCTGCCTGGGTGCAGGCGTCCTCTGCTGCCTGGCTGTTGTGTGGAATGTGCTGGGACACAGAAGTGAGGGCTGTTACAGTGCAGGGCTAGGCTCAGGAGTCAGGTCTAGAGCTGCTGGAGCAGAGGTGAAGGGATGGTTTGTCTGGTGCTGGTGTCTGTCTCGCTGCTCTGCAGTCCCAGTGGCAGCTCCATGGTCTGTGGCAGGTTTGTCATCTGTCGGGGTGCAGGAGCACAGTCCAGCAGCGGGCTCAGTCAGCAGCTCCCTGGTCAGTCAGTGCCTCTGGGTGCACTCAAGCACAAAGGTGCCCTCACCAACCTCACAGACACTGCTCCCTGTTAAGCATTAGGCCCATGCAGGGGTGTTGCAGTGGGGGAGGTGTTCAGGAGGAAACACATAAATGCCTTTCTGAGTGAATCTTGCCTACAGCTGCTGTAAGCAACAGCTCAGGGAATACAGTTACAGAAAATAAGTATTTTTCCACTTGTTTACTAGCACATCTGGCAATGCAACTCATGCACACGCTTTCCCTGCTACCTTTGTCCTACAGCTACAGGAAAAAAAAGGGGAAAAACAGGAAAACCTAATTCTCATAATTTAAACACTGGTAGGATAACCTCAGGGCAGAACAGTAATAATTTAAACAAACATTATTCCTTTAGCACCACTAGCTCCTTTCCCTTGTTTATAAAAAGTGGACAAAAATGCTGGCCTCAGGCAACCCCTTCATTCAAGAAAGAACTTCCTATGTCTGGGTCTGTTTCTGGCTATGTAATGAATTTGCCATTATTTCAATGGGATCTGCTTAAGGGACAGCAAATACTTCAAGAAAGTCAAGGGCAGCATTTTTTACATTATGTACCATTACCAAAGATGTAAAATGTTTTTTATATAACATTTCATAGGCCAGGAGTTGTTACTATCATTACATTGTGTTCTCAGTCTTTGAAACAATGATTTCAGACAAATGAGACATTTCTCAGCTAGATCTGATCAAGGTGCCATTTTACCATGCAGCATATTCTTTAACCTACTTTTCCCCCCCATCAAAATGCTCATATACTGCTCTTCACAGGGCTGATTGTGAGCCCACTGACACACAGTGGCAGGGAAGAGATCCTGGAGTGGTCAAGCACACACTGTGGAAAGCACTTCACTGTAGTGTAGATTTATTAACAATTGTTTCCAGTCTCTTACACACTGCTGTGTCAGAGCAGTACAAGTCACTGCTTGCAGGTTCCTAGATAATTATACCAACAGTCATGTCTCACCTTACTGATATTTACAGACTTAAGATTAAGATTTTGCATTTTTCACTGTAGTTATATCTGAGATCTTAAAATAAGCCTGAAACATCAGTGCACAAAACCCAGCAGTGTGTGGAATTGTATATACCCATAGGACTGGCCCTTGATCTGATCAAAATGAGTCCCTGTATTGTCCCTGACAGTGGTATTGTATGGACTGGGCTGTTTATTCCATTTCAGTTTTCTTTTGATGAAGCTAAAGCAATATTTTTCCTACATTTGCTTCCAGATGCCCTTAAAGTGCTTATTAGTGCTGCTTATTAGTTCCTGGTGTCTCTGGTGTGGAAATACCACTGCTTTGCAAACACAACCAACCACACATTTCACTTCCCCCTGAGCACAGAGTGAATGCAGCCCTCCTAGCATTTAAAGCTGTTCTTAATTTGGCTTTTGATTCACTGTGTTCATTTACTTTAAAATTACAATTTCAAGAATTATTACAATTATGAGGTAATGACAGCATTTTAGGCTAGAGGAATTATTCCCTTAATTTCCTTTGTTCTTTGTACAATACAAATTCATGACAAAATCCTCAGTATCAGCTTCAGCAGATTAAGTCAAATGAAAACAACCATGTGTTCTGTGATTTCTGCAGTCATTTTACAATTATAATCTAAACACACAGAATTATACTACATTTTCTTTGAAGTCAGAGGCCAAACACTATGAAAATACCCATTGTTTCTTTGTTGGTTAGAAATAACTGAATTAATCCAAGATCTGATGAGGTCCAGTACCTTGACAGTTGAGAACTGATGGGCTGCACAGTGTCATTTCTGTGCTGCTTCAAGGGAACTGGCTTTAAGAACACAGTTGTTTATTTTAAGCTTGGCATATCCTGAATTGATATTGGAGTGTGAGTCCTGCTGCCCCTCTGTGGCTTGGCAGGAGGTGTCCTGCAGAAACACCACCAGACTTCCAGCAGTGCAGAAGCTGAGCCTTATAAAACATTTAACTGAAATCTCCATCTGCCAAATGGACTGACATGCTCCCATGGATGGTATGATAATCCTGCTAATTGGCTGAATCTGCTGAAACGTGATGAATGTTGTACAAAGTCCATATGTGGCTATTCCTGGATCTTAGAATCCATGCTTGTACCTGCAGTGTTACTTATTTTGACCCTCTCAATTGAAAAAAAAAAAAACAACAGGATGGCTGTATTAAAATATAAATTACTTGATTTACATTTATAAGAAGATATTTCCCATGCAAGGAAACAAAGCAATCTCCTGAAAGACGTTTTCAAGATCTGATACTACATGCTAGATTTAAAGTCGCTTTAATTAGAGAATAATTAGTATTCTTCCAAAGCTCAGTAATTAGTTCTGGAGAAATAATTTAAATAATTTAAATTTCTAAAATGTCCTCAAAAGAATTCTAAACAAGGATATCTCTCGAGGAAAATCTTATTTCTCCCTTCTGTGTGTTGATGGTCTCTAACATGTATTTACAGATTGGTAAATATTTATATGATTATATTATATAGATTTACATTACATTATTTCTTTACACTCTAGAAGCACTGTAATGTAGACATTCTGTAAATAACCCCAAATTAATCTCATGCTATTTCTACTAGTTAAAAATTAAATTCTCAAGCAGTTCTAAAATGCATCCAGTTGTGTAAATTTGGGAGATATTGATGCCAATTTGCCTTTTGGTATTTATGAGCTAAGACTATTTGTATGTCAGTAGGATTAGAGTATGTCAAGTGTTGTTTGAACTTGTGTCAGTGTTTTGTACTATGTTATTTGTCTGCCACTGGGAAACCATTTACTTTTTCAAATTTAGGAAATGGGATGCTTCTACTAGATGTAAAGTAACATTTCTACCAGTTCTTACAGTATCACACAAAGCTAAAACTTGGAAATTCACTGATGAGCTGAAAAGAAGGTGGCATTTAAAATATGCTCCTTCCAGACTAATCTGTGGTACATCATGATTTTTTATCTACGGTGACTGCCTCTCCTTTTTTTGTTGTTAATATTTTATTAGAGAGATCTTGACTGAGAAGCAATACCAAGCAGCTGCTGAAGGACAAAACTCAATTGCCTATGTTGGTCTCTATATGCCGAGCAACCATAAGGTTTTGATTGTCCTAGAAAACAAGCCAAAACAAATTCCAGACCTGACAGGGATATCCAGAATGGTTAAAACACAGGAACTATTAAATATGAGCCCAAGACAGGGGGCCTGATTATGCAGGGAATTGCCTTGTTTTTGATTGTAATTGTGGTTTCAAGAAGTTGGAGATGTTTGGCAAAAACAATCAAACATATGGGATGCATTAGGGTTTTGGCCCTCTGCCATATTGCAGCTTAGTAACGTACTTCATTAATTGCTGTACAAAAAGGATTGAAGCCTGTATGGGGTAGATCTCAGATTTCAATGGAGACCCAAGGTTTCCCCGAACTGGGGCTGCAATGATCATACCCAAAGCTGGCCACTGAGAAATGTTTTCAGACTGCTTTACCCACATCCTCCCTAATGCAAGTCAAGGCTGGGTACTTCATTTGAATGCCCCATTGTGTGGTTTGAAATGATCTGGTGGCTTTCAGGAACTCTTGTGAACCACAGATGTCTGTTAGTAATGAGCAGTGGAGGCTAAGAATAAGGGCTGATAACTGGGGCCATGGTGATGGGCAGTTTGTAAGTGTTTATTTTGTGTATTTTGGATTTGTTCCTACGTAGGATAGATGTCCTAGAAATCCTTACATAGAACTTGATGGTCTGTAGAAGTTACTTTGACCCACTGCACACATATAGCTGGGACAGGTGGTTATCAGACTTCCATCACTTCCATGTGAAGTATCATTTTCAAGTTCATGAATGACCCAGGAATAAAAAGAAAAGGTGGGGAACATAAGGGGCAGTGCAGGCACCAAGTATTCCAGAGCTCTGTCAGTGCTGCATTTTCTCTGCAGTCTGTATGTCTGACCTCAGTGCAGAGCTGAATCCTGCTGTGATGCAGACATTAACTGCTAGCAGCATTTCTGCTTCTGCTGTTTTGCAGAAGGGGTTCTCTGAACTGTGTGGTACTAATGGAACACAATTAAAAAAAAGTTCTTCTGTTGTGAAATGTCATTAGCTATGAAAGGTTGCTTTAAGGAATGCTGTATCAACCCTTCACCACTGTCCCTGTTTTCTACAAGGTCTTCTGCTCCTTGCCAAACCATTTCATTTTGGATCTGATCCAGTTCTCATCAAAGTCATGGAAAAACTCCAGTGGATTGGGCTATTATTATTTGTGGCTGGAAAGGGAAAGAGAACATGCTTGTATGTGATTAAATACTAACATTTCCAGCTGATTGATAAAAGGGAAATGGAAGATAGTACCAGAGAACTTTTGGCCAATCCTGTGTTTTCAGTTGCTCTGGCAGAGACCATCTATGTTGCGTGTGGTGCTGTGCCAAGCAGAGTATCAATGCACAGCACCAGTAACAAGGACAGTCATTTTCAGAAGGTCAGAGTATTAGAGTAGATGCTAATGAGTTCCAATTCTGCTGTGTCTAACAGACTGCTTTCAAAAGTTAGGGTTTAATATAGAGACACGATATCTTTCTTGGATTGACATGGCAGTCGTTTCACCCCTAATGCTTAAATAGTTTGTTCAAGTTTATGCCACCTTTTTCCTGTTCTTTAGGGCTTAAATTTAACACTGATGTTTGTCTCTTAAGGCACTGAAAGCGTTGCAGTTGCTGACAGTAATGCCTCTAGTCAGTGCCTTTCACTGCTTGCTTTTCTGCCTCTCTTTTAGTCGCTCATGACTTTGCCAAACTTGCACAGTTCACAGTGAAATTTCCCATGCTGAGAGGCTGCCTCGAGTTGAATTTTTGGAAAGTGTCAGCAAAAAGGACTTAGCTGCTTCCAAGAACAAGATTAGGAGAAAACACATTGTTTTATCCATCTAGAGTAAATTTTTCCAGCTGTTTTTTTAATGACCTGCAGTGCCTCCATGCTTTGAAGAGAGGATTTGAAATCTATGCCCTTTGGAATCCCCAGGGAAATATACTCAAGTCTGGCATCCTCAAAATATTGTGCTTTCTTGTACATCCAGTTCATTCTAGCATTCTCCAAATATTCCCCCTGCTGTGAGTGTTGGTCAGAGCTCCTGCCTGCCTGTGCAGGCAGCGCATGCGGCAGCGCAGCAGTGCCCAGAGGGACCTGGCGTGGCTGGGCCCTCGGGATCTTCTTGAAATTCCTCATCTGAGAGGCCCCTGTCACAGCAGGACCAAGGGCAGGGAGACTCCCTCCTGCTCTCACAGAGCTCCCCATCCTTCGTAAGGGCACTGTAAAGGACAAAAAAGAGTAAAGAGCCAGCAGAGAGGCTGGGGCAGAGAGATGGAGCGGGGAGTTTGAGGAGCTGTATGAATAATGCAGGATGAAGGACCAGGTGTGGCAGCTCTGGGGAAAGGAGCTGTAGAGAAAAGCAGTGGTAAGGAAGAGAGGGCAGAAGAAAGGGAAGTGGTGGGAAGGGTCAGGTCTCAAAGATTTTCAAAACCAGGAGACACAGGGGATGGGGAAGGCACAGGGGGTAATGAGGGAAGAAAAAGAGGAGAAGAATGTGTTGGGTGGGAGAATAGAGGCCAGAACGAACACAACTAGTGTGATATTCAGCTCTGCCCATGTCTCAAGGGTCCTTGATGTCCAGGCAGACCTGAAGTGCAGTGGCCCAGTTTGAGTTCCTCCTCTACCACCCTTCCACATCAGACATAAGAGCTTTCTGCTGGCTTGGTGGAGTGGGTTACCCAGGAGGTAATCCAGAGGACTGCCCTAGGGCTGCATCCTAACTTGTGATAATCCATCTGAGGGTCTGAAGAAATTCTGGGCTTCCTTCTGTTTTTAAAAAAGTCCAGGATGGCTTTTGTTTGTTTTTGTTTGAGCAAGCATACTTCCTAGGAGAGTTCTTTGGAGGGTATTGCTGCAGTGGCAGAATCACAGCATGCTGATCAAAGTCAAGGATACTGGTGCAACTTAAATTCACTTCTTGTGTTTATGCACAATAGATTTAATAACTTTGGAATGCTTATCTTTGCAGCCTTCCCATTCCATTGTCATAATTTTTAAGGCATAGAATATGCTGACACTAATCCAAGAGCAACAGAACAGCAACAATTACGATACTGCATTTTTATTACTACTGGCGAGAGAATTTGCTTTTACTTGAACTTGGCCTGTTTTCTTCTTCATAATACAAATTTATTCTTGGTAAGAACAAATTTGGCTCCATTTTTATAGAATATTTGTAGGGAGGGGTTTAAGAAAGCCTCAACTGAAAAGAATAGTGAAAATGGAAAAAGTGAATCAGGTGCCTGTGATTTATGCAAGACAGATTTCCAGGATTATTGAATTTCACTCCCAAGGTCAGTGTAGCATTCTGTAATTGAGAACAAACAGGCACTTACTGTAGTCAGTGATTCATTGAGAAGTCAGAAGTAGTAAGTGTAACCAGGTATTTTCTTGAAATAATTTCTTCAGATGCAATAATCTGAGCTACACATTATAAAGAAAGTACATTTTTGTTTTACAATTATGGCAGAAAATGCATTTGTAATATAAAATTTAGTAAATATCCTTTAAAAATTGATGTTAAATAAAAGGAGATTTTTTTACAGCTAATATAAATGGGCTTATTTCCTATTGCTCTGTGTTTTATTGAGTTTTGGCTTGTACAGTTTTGACTTGTACAAGACGGGAATAAATACTAAGTATATACTAAATATAAATAAACACTAAAATAAAATTGGTGGCAATTTATTCATAAAAGTCAAATGACATAAGAAGGAAGGAATAGAAGAGACATATAAGAAATGCTGCTCCAAATGCTGCAAACTATAAACAAAAGTGAAATCTCAAAATGTTTTTAGATTGGACTTGCTACCAAAATCCCACCAACGGCACTATCCAAATTCCTTTTTCTCCCCCTCCTTACATAACAAGAAATAAAAAACTCACTTCAGGAAAATACACTTGAAGAAGTTCACTGCTCAGTTAGTAAATCCGCCCATAGATGTGCATATGGTAGTTAATTATTACTGTATAAGAAGGTGGGAATCTCATTTCCTTGCTTTACTCTGACATTGCTTTAATGGGAGTGTTTGCACAATGCAGGAGAAGAGACCTGGCTCAACTAAGTGGCAAAATGACATCTATGGTTTCATGACTGTTCTCAGTGAATTTATTTTTTTTTAGAGAATTTGCTTTTCTTTTAGCTTGATCCACATTTCTGTGTCTCTCTGTAGTGCTACTCTCTGAATCCTCCTTCCCTTTGGTTGTCAATGGATTTTGTTTCCCATAGCCTCTTTTGAGGAAAACATGAACCATATCATGTTTCAGTTTCAACAGAAGCCTTGTTTTTGCAGTGGGTGAAAAGGAGTAGGTCTGCTGTGAAACTGAGCCAAGACAAAACTCTGCTCACTGCTCTCACACTAGAAAGTCCCTGGTTTGTAATAAGCTGCCTCAGTCCTCATCCAGGGCACCCCAGACACTTACCCCACTTTGGCCAAAAGAAGGGGAGAATTGCAGTGATGCACACTTAAAGTTTCACACTGAAAGAAAGCACTTGGGATTCCACACTTTGAGTTTCTATACTTGTGTAAAAATAAACTTATATTTTACTGCAATTGAATTTTAGTTTGCAGTTAAACAAAAAATAAATTTTTTTTATATAGAAGTGTGGTTATTTTTGTCTTATTAACAACAAAGTAGCTCAAGTTATGCATAAACAGAACTTTTGTCACCGTGTTTTTCATTGGCAGAAAGTTAAGCTATTACTAGTAAGACTTAGCACAGAACATTAGCATTTTCTGGAGACAAAAGGTAACACAGCCAACATTAATTATACCACATACAATAAAGTAAGAATCAAGTACCTTCTAAAACACAGTGTGAATATAAAGAACACCAAGAGCAGCAGTCTTTCTTCATAAATCTCACTTTATAATAATAAAATGTCACTATTCCTCCAAGGCTTCTTCCAAATAATAAAATTTAAGTTGGACCATTGAATCAAGGAAGCCACAATCCAGATTTTATTTTGTCAGTAAATTCCATGATGCACTGGATAATGAATTTACAACATACAGATGTGGGATGAGGAGACACCTCCTGAATCTATAAACTCTGTCCTTAAATAATGAAGGAAAATTGGTTGACAGCTGTCTGTAAACAGACACACGCTTTTGCAGCTGGTGGACAGGTAAAAAATTCCTAATAACTTCCTAAATATAGAAGGTTTTCTAACCTCTGTCTGCTGTGCTCCAGCATCTCTTCACAGTGGAATGTTCTTATCTAGATAGCAGTAAAAAGAATATTTTTAAAACACCACTGGATGCCATAAAGGCCCCTATACATTAAAGATATATTACTGTCTTTGACATGACCTTGCCCCTTTAAATATTTCATATAACCAATAATAGAATTTTTTTTCTAAAACATTTGCCAAGAATGCATTAAGTGAAACTATCATTGGGAATCATATACACATTTAACGAGATTTGGGCTGTTATCCAAGAATTACATATGCCTGAGACAAATGTTTAAAATTGTATTCCTGTGTATGTGAACTGTACAGAAAAGGTATGAGCCTCTCTACAGGTTTCCATTACCCCTTGATTTCTTGCTGTGCAAGATACTTGACCTTCACATATCCAAAGTCCTCAGAGAAAGACCAAACTACACCACATATTGTGTCCAGTTTAGTCCAAACTCAAGGTCCTGTGTCCCCTTACAGCGTTATGGGTGAAAGTACAGACTTGGATCAGTATTTGTTGAAAGTGTGACTCAGGTTTGGGCCTGTGAAGAATCACTTTCTGCCTGATGGAGATGCTTTGTCTCCAGAGCTATGTCCCTGTGGAGATTGCTGCTACAGAACAATGTTATCAGTCAGGATAAAAATCAGCAAGATTCCCTCAATGTCTCAAACAGCCTACTGCACACTTGAAACTCACATGGAACCACCAGTGATCTGAAAGGAAAATACTTTATGGACAGTATTCTTCACTATTGATTGTTTACTCAGATATTCTGATTGATTTTGGTCTTCTAGCTTCCAGCACAGTAATGAATTTTTTTCCTTATGTCAAGCTGGCATCAAGTTAAGTCTTGGTCAGGAGTGTCTGGAAGCTGCCATCCAACACTTCAGATTAGGTGGTAGCACAGAGTCAAGTCTGACCACCTATACTGCTATTAAATCTGGAGAGCATGACTGACCTATCTTTGCAGAGCGTTTCTTAGCCCAGAATCCCACTTGATTTTTGTTAGATGCTGCTGGGATGGCTGTCCTTAATTGCTGTGACCCAATGCAGTCACAGTTAAAATGGTTCTTACCTTTCACCCACCAAAGGCTTTTGTGTTCTTGAAGCTTTTTCTGAAAAGATTACTTACTTAAAGTATCACATGAAAAATAAATCATACCATGATACTGCTTTGACTTTCTACATAGCTTTCTGTCCACTTTTGTATTCAGAAGTGGTTTAGCCTTGGTAGAAATATCTCTAAGGTAAATAATTTGAATCATGTATCAATAAACCTTCCCAGAGTTTCAGAAATTTCCACTAAAATTTTTTTCTGAGCTTATTTAGTGACATGAGCATTAAAATGGCTGTAGACAAACTTGTATAAAAGATATAAAGGAATTGGAAATTACTACATGAAAATGATACTTTGGACCATAATGGGGAAAAGTGAAGCCACAAAAGGATGACAGGGTTGAAAAACCAGAGGCAAAGCATTTGTAATTTAATATTAGTATCAGAATTACATTTATGAATGGTAACAATATGACTAATACCATTAAAATTAAACTATTTTAGAGACATTTCAGAAAGCCACAGGACTAGATATAATGCTTCAAGCATTACATTTAGGGTGTACAAAGCTGCACAAAAAGAAAAGTTAAAGCTGACCGTGGGCCAGAGCTGCCTGCACCAAAGATCATCACAGTTTCATTACAACGGGATAAATTAAAGCCTGCCTGAGAAGCAGTTGTTAAGGACACGGTGAGGGGAGCTATGGCACAGTGGACAGCAAACCATGGGAATTCACTCAATTATTGGAGCAGTGGCACTGTCTGTTGCCTGTGGCATCACCCAGTGTAGCAGTGACTGCAGGGGCTGGTCAGGAAAGCTGAGAGGGAGAAAAGCCCAGCAGTGCTGGTGACTGAGTGCAGCTCGAGCTCTGATTTCGAGGGGCTCACTCCAAGCATTTGCAGTTACATCATCACAGCACTGAGGTTAACCATCAGAGCGGCCTGAAGGAGTAGTGGAACTTGTGTTGTTCCTGCATTTATCCTGCAGTTTCCTCATTTCAGCAGACAGGCCAATGACCTCAGTCTTGGGGGAATATTGCATGGAAACACACATCTGCTAACCCAAAGGTATCAGCAGGATACAAGGAGAGACAAATATGTCAGGAGTCTTTCTTGGGAAACATGTGGTTCAGTTCAGACTTTTCAGGCCTGCACAAATGATCAGCATAAGGCTATTTACATGAATGGTCATCAGGAGACACAGAGGGAAAATACTCTGGAGGGGCTCGGAATTAAACTGAATTACTGGAAGAGAATAGGTCTGCTGAGCTTTCAGGATCATGTATGGAAGTTCATGAGCTGAAAGATTCTTGCAGTAGGATGGTTTTAACTGCTCCTAGTGCCTCATTTAAATATAAGGATGAAATTTCTGCAAGCTTTTTGTGTAGACCTGATTCTGCCTATTTAAGGACACAGGACCTTCAGAAAAATCCCAGCTGGGACTCTTCCTGAGAGCAAATTTCCTAAAATAACAATCACCAACACAGAGCAGTAATCTGCACCTTTTATTTTTAGACTTATTAAGATCCTGGTGTGGAGGATAACATCAAGTAAGAAAGAGAAAAACATGCATGTGATAATATTTCCAAGCAGTTCCACTGTCACAGACCTATTCCTCGCTGCCAGGAGGCAAAGCAGTTGTTCCAATAATTCATTACTCACTCTGGCTTTTTTTCTTATCTTAGGAAAAATATTTATCCCTAAAGAAAAGCCCGTAGAAACCCGCACAGAAGAGAAAGTGACCTTGGATCCAGAACTAGAAGAGGCCCTGGCCAGTGCTTCAGACACCGAGCTCTATGACCTTGCAGGTTAGAAAACGTATAGGTAGGATCCTCCCCCAAGTCCAGCTCTTCTCTGCCAAGACCTGCCACCAGGAGTGTCTCCTGATGACCCCTCAAGCACCTGGTGCTTGTCTGACAGGTGGCCAAGCCGTGGGCCACATGTTGCCCAGGATGATTGATGTGTCTCAACAGCTGCTGCATTTCACACTTTTCTACTTAAAATGGATGTGTCAGGCCAGGAGAAAGATGAACCAGCTCATGTGATTTGGGGAAGGGAAGGGAAGGGTGGACAGTGGACTGCAGGCTGGGGTGCTGGCACTGTGGTGGAAGTGACTGATCCTACTGAATCTGCATTGTTTGTAGTGTGCTACTGCTACCTCCTCTCAACTCTGACATCCCAAAAAGACAGATAAACTTGTCACAGCATGCAGTGAGTAGATAAACATCCTGAATCCATGAGGAAATTTGGAATCTAACCCCTTGAAAGAGAAAATTCAATTGGCTGCCAAGTGATTACACCTGGGTATCTTCACCACTTCTGATTATTTTCCAAGCATGTTAATATCAGTGTGCTTCCATAAGAAACCCTGGTAGGAATGCCAGTGCATTAAGCTCATCACATGTACAGCGAAATTCTCAGATACACCAAAGAATAGAACATAAGAGTAATAAGAAGTTCGGGTTGTATATCAGGGAAGAAAAGTGATTAGGAGTGTAGCGTTGAAACCATTTACCCAAAGAGGTTGTGGGATTTTCATCCCTGGGTGTTTTCAGACTCCAGCTAGACAAAGCCATGGGTGACCTCATTAATGCTGGCAACACTCCTGCCTGAGGGAGAGGCTGGACAAGATGACCGACAGTGCTTCCTTCCAGCTGGCACTTCTGGGATATGCATTCTACATTGACTCAATTGTTCAAAAATCTATACTGAAAGTGTCTGTATCTCCAGAATTTGGAGCCCAAAAAACCCTCCCTACAAGCAGGCATGAGCACACAGCGGACAGTTGATAAAGGAGGTTTTGTTTGGGGAACTAAACTACAATTTGTAGCAGATACTTTCCTGCAGTCTGTGTTCCTGCCATTAACATTGTATCCTCTTGCTGGTGTTTACATATTTCAGCTGTTCTTGGAGTGCACAACATGGTCAACAACCCAAAATTTGATGAAGCGGGAGCCCGTGGTAAAGATGGAAAAGGAATCGTGAGAAGTAAGCACGCAGATTTCTCTTGTGAGCTGCATGTCATCTTTAGGGACTTCTACACCTGTAGGTGGGGTCTGTTGGTCTAATTTGGTGCCATGTAACTGGGCCTAACTTTAATTGATCTAATTGATCATGAGAGGTGGCTTTTTAAAAGTAAACACAATCGTAAAATTAATTATTATAACAACAGTAGCATACAAACAGATCTTTCCTAAGGAAATTTGTTTTCCTCGAGAGCAGTATCTGGCTCTGCAGAGGTGGGAGTATTTGAAAGAGTGGGAGTATTTAAGAGGCCAAGACATATAAATTTCCATTCCATTTCAGTTTAGGCAGCAGGCAGAAAACAGAGTGAGCTGTAGCTAAGAGTTGGCCACAGTTCAGGCCAGGCCATCTAGCCCCAAGTACCTACATTTACACACCTGAAAAATTATTTGTAAACACTGGGCTCAGATGTGGCAGAACCCCTGTCAGGGTCACATTTGTGGCCAGAGCCACCTCGAGCTGCATTCCCAGGGAGGCAAAGACTGCCTGGATGTGCTCCTGCCCCAGCAGCCCCCTCTGATCTCCCACCTGCACCTGGCTCCTGTGGCAGTGTGTGTAACCAGTGCCTGCTCTGCGGCTCCCTAGGAACACGGGAAACGGAATCATTCCGGAAATCCCCCAAGAGAAACAGCTGTAGTTACTAAAAACAAATCCAGAAATGTTTGCACTAAATAAACAGACCTTTGGTGAATCAGATCTTAACTCAGCAACCCACAGGAGGCTGGATGGAGGGAGAAATGGGTGCATCTGAATTCCAAGCTTTTCTTGAGAGCTGCCAAGCCTTGATCCATAGCTTGTCACCTCCAGGCCCTGAGATATCAAGTGGGCTAAATTTTGCATTTTAAGACAAAACTGTGGAATGTCCTTTCCTAGGGAAACAGTACTAAAAAAATGTTTTCTTCTTCTAAGGCCATGAGAACAGCGGCTGTCTTTATCAAGGGCTTTCCTTTCCATCTTCCATTGCTAAAGGGGAGGTGGAAAAGTAGACAGGACACCGTGTCACTTCATTTTTCTCAGGATAAAGCTGCTCTGCAAGCCTTCCCAGTGGGGCCCTGTGTGAGCTGCCATCTATCTCATAACAGGCATTACTAATCCTCATAGATTTCAGAATATTTTTATTGTACTGAGTCAAAAAGTCAGCTATGTGAGTCAGCTAAACTATGCTCCAATCACAGACCTAGGAACCCAAAAATCACCATCACATCACTGTGTTCTTTGGTCCAAAAGCAATACCTTTCTTTAGCCAAGTGAAATGCTTCAGTAAAAATTTGCTCATCAATGTGGCAAAATAGTACCATGATTAAAGAAACAAGAAAAACTCATGGAAAGCAAAGTAGAAGATGAAAATTCCTCCTAACTCTAGACTGAGTATACTGTGATGTCTAACCTGAGGACAGGGTGCTGGTGTCTCCCCTGTTCCCAGTCTGGCAGGGTATTGCCACAAGTGCAAAAAATGCTTTGCTTTTTTTGTTTATTTTCTATCCTTGCATTCAAGGTGAATTCTCTAAACGTAGTTTTCAATTCCCAGCTCCCTAGGAAGGCTGAAGTGTTATTCAGGGATATGTGAGGTCTCTCAGGAAATTAGTAAAAAAAAAGGTTTGGCATCAAAGGGAGCAGAGTGGAAACCAGCTCAAGATTTGTCTATGACCACCTCTACTGTGAGTATGAGTTTTAAAACAAGATGTGGTTTTCTTTTGGCCCATGATATGGCATGAACTTTGACCCATTGCAACAAACAGCAATGTGTAGTACACTGAGACTTGAGCACAAGTCTTCAAAATCTCTTCCTGTCTGCAGCATAAAATAAGAGGATTCAAACACACTTGTGGTCAGCAACATATCCCCTTCTTGCTTCTAGTGGCTTGGGTGGTCAGGCTTAACAAATTAATCTCCACGACTATATGCATGGGAATTAGAAGTACTATTTGTGTTCTAAGCTATGATTTTTAAGCATCTCTGAGAATCTTTATAGCTCATAGCTTCCAGCACTAAATACCATAGTTCGTTGGAACATGACTACTCAAAGATTTCATAAATCTTGCTGCTGGCAGACAGACTTACTTTTCATGCTTTGGTAGTTTTATTATTTAGAAAGTGCAGATGTTGCAATTTTACAAGAGCTAATTGAATTTATAGTAAGGCTGATAGTATCAGCTCAGAGGAGGAAACTGAGGGGCCTCCTGCTCATGTTGTTTTATGTAGCACAGTGTATTCATAGGTGCAGGGACATTTTCTCACTAATATAATGGGCAAGTTCTGAGCACACCTTTCTTTAAAGATATTAGACAAAGTACAAAGCAGCCGTTGCAGTATATCACATCCCAAACAATAGTGTTCAAAGCTGCTTTGGCTCCAATTAATTGTACAGGGATTTTGTGTATAAAGGAGGAGTTTGCCAGTGACGATGCTGCCCGTGTCACAGCCTCCAGTGACAGCTCTGCCTCTCAGGGGGGGCAAAAGGCAGAGATAACAGGGAAAATACTCCTGCTTGCAGCTTTTGTAGTTCTCATAAACCCTTCCTGGACTGCTGCAGTAAAAACCTAAATGGGAATGGAAGAGCCAGAGTGGTGATGCCTGTTCCTCAGTTGACATTTCATGAGATTTTTTGTTGCAGATGTGGTGAAAGGTGAAAAGGTCAAGCCCATATTTGAGGAGCCACCTAACCCAACCAATGTGGAAGCAAGTTTACAAAGGATAAAAGCAAATGATCCTAGTCTCACAGAAGTTAATCTCAACAACATAAAGGTAGATGCTGTGGTTTCATCCATGTCATCATAGGAGGATTTATTCAATTAATTCCAAAGCCTGTGCCTTTTATCTTCAAATTTTGTCTCTCTTTACTATTCAGAAAAAGCAGGACACTCAGGGAAGGGGTGGGGAAAGGATTGTTGTAGAGGCTCCAAGGTCATCAATTCCTGATACTGAATTAAATGCCAATTAAAAGCCCAAGGGGTGACTTCCTTTGGCTGCCTTTCTCAGCAGATTGTAAAGGAAGATATCTCATGGGTGCTATGCAGTCATCACTGGCCAAATTCAATTAGCCCACACAGGCAGCTGGAGGAGGAGCTGGCACGTGGAGCCTGAACAACGCAGAGGAATGGGAAAGTGGCTCAGGGATGGTCACGTGCTGGCCTTGGCCTGACCCAGTTGCAGGCAGCGCTGCCATCGCAGCCTGGCACAGGCACCACGAGCCTCTGGGGGCCACTGCAGCCAGAGCCTGCTCTGCCCGTTCTGACAGCCTCCCAAAAGCATCAGGGATGTTCCACCTGCATGGACTGGGGTTGTTCATCAATCAGTTTCATAATAATTAAAATCAGCAGTGTGACTGGCTTTCCTAATTGCTGGATTTTCTTCTTTTACCCTAGAATATTCCTATTCCAACACTGAAGGAATTTGCAAAAGCTCTGGAAACCAACACACATGTGAAGACATTCAGCCTTGCAGCTACTCGAAGCAATGACCCCGTAGCTATTGTAAGTTTTAACATTACTGGGAAAAAAAAACACAACAAATTTTAAGTAAGTCCATGTCTGCTTTAGGATGCGTTCTTTATTTTACCTTGCAGGAATTCCCTATGGCTATGCAAAGAAGAAATATAATCTCTTCTGATCTACCTCTATGTTCTTCTAAGCATATTTATGTTTTATTTCATGTTGGTACTAAGCTATGTTTTGCAGATTCCCTGTTATTCCCTGAAACTTTCGAGATGTTATTTCATGTTCCCTCTTTTTGACCCTTCAGGCATTTGCAGATATGTTGAAAGTGAACAAAACACTGAAGAGCCTAAATGTAGAATCCAACTTCATCACTGGGACAGGGATTTTGGCACTGATTGATGCACTGAAAAAGAATGAATCCCTAACAGAGATTAAAATTGACAACCAGGTAAAGAGAGATCATTGGGGAAGTTCACTTTTGTTTCTCTTCTATGGATTCCCAGAGGGTTCTACCAGGGGACTCTGGCAGAGTCAAGGCAGCCTCTTTGGCTCAGTCATTCTGCAGCTCATGCCCCTAGTCAGTGCAACTAGAGTGGAAAACTTCTCAATAAAACTACTCAAAGCCAAATACAAAACCCAGGGCAAAATATCCAGGGATTGGATTATCTTTGTGGTTTGCAGCCCAGTACTTAAATAAAACCACTTACTTCTCTCTCATGTGAAAATAAATATTTCCTTTTCTTTTGGGGACACTTCACTACGTCGCCAACAGAGGCAGCAGCTTGGGACAGCTGTAGAGATGGAGATTGCCAAGATGCTGGAGGAGAACTTCAGGATCCTCAAGTTTGGATACCAGTTCACAAAACAAGGTCCAAGAACCAGGGTAGCAGCAGCTATCACTAAAAACAATGATCTGGGTAAGATGCCACCACATTTACTCATCAGTTCTTTGTATGAGCCAAGCCCTGACCTTCCCAGGCACAGCTCTCCCTGTCTGTACATTCAGATGCAATTCTGACTACCACATTCAAGCTGCTCTGTGGGGGGGGAGATGCAAAACTCCTCGGGCTCCAGGGTAGAAAACAGCAAAGATCTTACTGTGATTAGGAGCCACTATTTTTCTCCTGCTCCTTCAGGGAAGGGGAGTTATTTCATCCTTTTCCATGCAGTGTCCTAAATTCCTCACTGCTCTATCAACTGGCCAGTAAATGAGGAGTCAAACCCATCCTGTTTTTTCAGAGAACACAAAAGCCCTGACTTTGTTGTCCAGCCCCTGATGGACCAGGCCTGCCCAGCCAAAGGAGCAAAGCAGACCCTGCTGCCTGTGTGACCAAGTACAGGCAAAGACAATAAAACCTTGCAAGTGCCACCTGAACGTGGCATGTTCTGCCCTGTGTGCTCAGCACACAGAATACGAAGGATAATGGGAGAAATTTGAAGTGAGAAAGGGAAAAAAAAATTAACTTTGTATTTTAATCAGTTCTGCTTCAGACTGGGGTATCAAACCATGATGTCTTTGTGGGCTTCAGCTTGGGTTTCCCTTTGTGGGAACTAAGATAAAAGTTGAGCTAAAACCTTGTTCTTTTACACATACTTTTGGGGTTTTGCAATTTAAATTTTTAGCAATACCTCAGCATCCAACTATATACTATTTTTCCTAAATCTATCAGCATCCCAGAAGGGTATTTGAAATATCCCATCTACAAACAGAGAAAAAAAGAAAGCCCTTTTTTTCCCATTATTTTACCACTTGCCATTAGACTTATGTACTAATCCTTATTTTCCTGTGTTTGTGTTTGGTTTTGTTCAAGATTGTGTAGGACAGAATTCCTAAAGGAATTCAATAAAACAAAATAAATGAAGGAACAAAACACTGAAAGCAGACATAAATGACCGATGCTACACTGCAGGCATTGGAATAATGCAGTCTGTTTGCCAAAAAGGCACGATTAAAAAAAAACTCCTCTTGGTAAAGTAATTGGATGTTTAGCAACATATTGCTGTTATTGACTTTCTGTGGTGAAAAGCATTCATTCATCAAGTTCTACTGCTTTGTTCTGTGCTTCAGCCGTTCAATATCAGAAACAAGACATGACACTTTGACATAACATTAAATTTTGTATCCCACAAACAGGAGAACCTCATAAATCTTATCTGGCCAGGTCAGAAAAGACTCAATGCACTTTATTAGAATGTGGAGTAGCAAATGCTGCCCAACTGAAGCTGCTCCATAGCAGGTATAATGTATCTTAAGTGCTGCAAAAATTCACATGGGACTGCTTGTCAAAATAATCCTGCCCATACCACAAGGTTTACCAATCTGCTTTGCTAAACGGCAACCTCAACCTATGTAGTTTCCAGTGAAAAACCAGAGTTAATTAACTGACTATCAAATAGTTGATGCAGCTGGAGCATGTGAAATTTAAACAGGTAGTTGAAAGTGCAATACGATATTTTTTTGCCAATATTCACTGATATCAGTACTTAAGAGTACTTTAAATTATTTTCTAAAAAAAAATATGATTACGGCTTACCTATAGTATACACTGTGCAGTTACAGAAGTTATTAACTTTTAATGCCTAAATCTTAAATAATCCAGAGCACTGCCATGCAGACTAGAGCAGCTCAGTATCAATTTAGTTGGAACACAGTGGCTTTTAAAAGAACAATAAAACTGTAATAAAAATCTGAATGGAATCACTGGCAGGAAGTGCAGGAAGTGGTGATTTCTTTATCATCTAAAACCTTTAGCTCAGAATCTGATTTTTGTGGAAAATATACTGATATGAACACTTGATGAAATTCTACAGTCTGCGATACAAAAAGATGCAGTTTAGGTACAATTGGTGCTTTGGGCATTATGATCTGTTAATTATGGTATTGGTGGGCGTAATTCTTCTGAGCATTTCTCAGAAGCTGCTCCCTTCTGTGCTGGTTTCATGTTGCTGGGAAGGGGGGTGTCTGAGAGCAGCCCGGCCGCTCTCGGGCAGGCGGTAATGACTCTCCCTTGCTCTGCTGTGCAGTCCGGAAGAAGCGGGTGGAAGGGGAGCGGCAGTAGCCACGGCACCGAGGGCACCGGGCAGGACTGGAGGCACCACCCACCGCAGTCTCAGAGTGCTCGCTGCTCAGAAGGGGAGGCGCTGGAAAACCATTACCATGGGAGTTGCTGATTTCTGTTAATGTCTCCTTTTAACCTGGAGAACAGAGCCTGTTCGTTTTCAATTTTCATGGTTAATTTAATTCTTATGAGAAAGGTTCATAGTTGGTTTAATTTTAATGAAGAAAATGGTGTGCATTATCTGGAGCCAATATGCAGCATCATAACTGTGTTACTGAGCATAACATATAGTGACTGTGACCCCTATTTTAGACACTTTTTGATATATAAAAATATGACCTTGTATATGGATAAGGGATTCTCTGCTGAAAATAGAAATTTTAGGGCCAAGTGCTGCAATGCCTTATGTTTGTGAATAATCCTTATGTGTATTGTCCTGCTGAACTGAATCCTGCAATGGGCTGCTCCCAGGAGTAGAACTAGTGATGCCAGTACAAGTTTGCAGGTTCACACCCCTGAGCCTCTCTCCTGCAGTGGGATCTGGGCAGCTGGAATCACCTTGGAACAGCACCTGTCACCCTTGTTGGGTCTCCACCCGCCCAGCTCCCAGTGCAGCCTCACGCCTAGACGTATAAACATTGTCAAAGCGTACTTGTTTACATAAGCTTAGGTTAGGTGGATCATTTTGCAATGTTACACTGATGTTTTTTATTCTTACTCCATATTGTAAAGTAATATTAGTGCTGCCAATCCTGTAGACATTGAATGTTTTGGGGTTTTTTTTTCTAGGCCAACAAGTTTTTGTTTGCTACTAGAATGCACAGTTTACAGCTAGTGATCTTAACTTAAACAAGTATTCTGAGCAATATTTGTTTTGCTTTGAGCCATGAGTTTGACTTTTTTAGTTCTGGTATTTATGTACATTTTTTAGCATTATAGGACTGTTCTCAGGACCTTTTAGATGAAGATTAATTAAATACTTAATCCAGGAGAGCCACTGTGCTACCAGGAAAAGACATTAAAGGGGTAGTTTTGACAGCTACATAACTGACATTTATGTGCTGCAGTTGAGGTTTGTCCCTGTATCACAAGGCACAGGGGTATTCGTGCCAGTGTTTATCTGAATAAGGGCAGATTTAAGCACATGCACAAATGCTTTGCTAAATCATGGCCTTAACTTACATGTGGACATTATCTTAACCCAGTGGAAAACACTCACAAAGCAGCAGCTAACACCAGTTATGCTCAACAGCATTGAATTTTCAGTAAGAATTTAGTCTGATGCTTCATCTGTGTGTTTTACCATCTAAAACTACTCTCTAGCACAGTTGTATCACTGCCAAGAGCTGACTAACAGCCAGAGTTCATTTCAGTTACACGTGTGCGTGCTGTGAGAGCGAAGGGGCGCCCAGGCCAGGTGTGTCACACCCCAAGCTTTCAGAGCTGCAGAAATGCTGCAGCTGCCAGCGCTGGTACCTGGGGCACACTGGCCTCTCTGAGAGCAGGGATGAAGCCCTGCTTGCTCGGGGCAGTGCTCGACACCACAGTGTCTGCAGGGTGCCCCTGAGCCAGCAGGGACTGCTGGGGCACCGTGCAGCTGCGCACCCAGGGACCAGAGAGCTGGGGAGCCCCAGGGCAGTCGCTGGATGCTTGGCACACTTCTCTGAGCCATGTTTTCATCTTGCTGGGGTGCCAGCTAACAGGATGAGCCCTCCCTCTGTGCCTTTTATAACAGAAATGAGTAGGTCCAAGGCAACTCTCTTCCTGTTGGATACTGGTCTTTGTAGTGGGGTCCAAAGTGAATAATACTCACTGAAATCCTACTTGTCTAAAGTGGTCAGCTGAGCAGGCGTAGAAAGTGCAGTAGCCATAGTTTACTTCCCTAAGAGCTCTCAGTCTCTACAATTTCCACTTCTTCCCTTCCTCAGCAAAACTGAAACCTTTGCTTTGCAAGTAAAAAACAAAACACACACGGGAGTTTTGCTAAGGTTTTCCCTGGATCCATGCAGGATTTACTGGGAAAAACTTTGATATCCTATTTTAAAAAATCACGAGTTCTGTAATACAGTCATAACTCTGCATGGGCTTAAATAGAATCCTTAAAAAACATTTGGATTAAAGGGGAATACTGGGCTTTCCACCATGAAGTTTCATGGGTGGGAAGAATCCTCATCCACAAAGCCTGAAGATTATGTTACTGATAACCTTCAGTGATAAGAATCACACTGCCCTTAATTTCATGTTCTTTTCCTTTGATCCAACCAAGAGAATCCCAATTATCAACCAGTTCTTTGAAGATTTTTTAATGGTTATTTTTTCTTTAAGAGTGGTAGGTATCTGTGTTTAAGGGAAACAAGTGCAATCCATTTCTAGTCTTAATTGCCATTGACAGTGTTGGTATTTGCATGCAGCAGCTTCACAAGGATGGGTTGGTCGGACTGCTTCATGGTGTCTGCAGCATGTCCTGTATAGCTTTGCTCAGAGCGTTGTTATGCAGTCAGGTGGCTCCACGTGTGCTTTGCAGCCCCAGTTTGCACCGTGGACCGAGGTCCCTGGCTGGGGAAAGCCCTGTGGGCTCTCCATCCCTTCACCTGCCCTGCCCTTTGCACAGCCACGGCTCCTCTGCAGGGAGGAGCCTCGCCCTGGAGGGATCATCTCAAACACCAGCCCCACCATGAGCCAGCAGACAGGGCCAGAGCTGTGCACCCCATGGCTGGCACCTGGGAGTCTGGCTCCTTCCCACCTGTGTGAGGAGAGCTCCCAATACCTGGCTGTTTTCTCCAGGCAGCTGCTGCCAGCCCCTGCCAGGGGGCTCAGTGACCAGGGATGTCTTTGTCCTGCCTCTTCTGTGTGCTCCACACGAGGCCTCGGTTGTCACCAGCCTTGAGTGTCACAGATCAGACATTGCAACAACATAAAGATCTGTTGGATGCAACAACTGCACACAATGGTGATGCTTGGAGGCAGATTTTCATACTAATACAGGATTATTTAGCTAGTTAAAAATCTCTGCAACTAACATGAAGGGGGGCAGGATGTGACAAGTTATTTCATATCCTACTTTCAGACATCTTGTCAATGCTGAATGGGGAACAGGGACTGAAGAGTCCTTTTTTCTTAAGCAAACATTCAGGAGTAACTTTGTCTACTTTTGCACGTTGCTTCTCGTGTTGACTGCTTCAGTTTGGTTTGTATTTTTTATACAGTTTTTTCATGGAAAAGCTCAACTTTGTGTGTGTCCTAACATCCACGTGAAGTGTAGCCTGCACTGAGGACCATATGTGTATGTATAAATGATGATGTTATCTCTAGAACAAAAGTAATTGCATGCGCACAGTGTGGTGCATATTACTCAAGAGGAAGAGAATTACCATGCTATGTAACAGTGACTCCCCGGCATTGTGTTTTTTCTAAATAAACTTTCACAAAGGATTTGGGTTTTGCAATTTTTCATGGGTTTGTGACTTGAATCAAGCCCCTCTTGGTGCTCTGACATCAGATTAAACTGCTTTCTCCACTGTGGCTCTTGCAGCTTTCACTCTCCTGGATTTCACCTTCTCAGGTGGAGAGACAGGTATTTCCTGCCCTCTCTTCTCCACAGTGTCTCAGCAATTTCCATATGGGGCCTCATTAGAATTTGACACCAAGACACACCAATTTCTTTCACATTATCCGCAGCTCTAAGGTTCAAGGCGCTCAAGTGCATTGCAGAGTGCCTAAAGGCATGGACTGAGTTAATGACATGGTTAACGTGCCCCGTAGAACCTGTGCTGCATGATAAATGAACTGCCAAATACACATAACTGCACAGTGCATGAGGGCAATTGAAAAGGAAATGTCATCTCCCCACAGACAATTTACTCTCCACAATCCCAGAGAACTTCACAGTTAACCCACAGAGAAACAAAACATCTTCTCTACCTCTTTTAAAGACTGCCTTTGCTTATGTCAGAACTGTAACTGTGAAATCTCGCAGTATCTTTCTTCTTTTCATCTCAGTGTAAATAAGTGGATGAGACTCTTCAAGAAAATGAGGAAATCTCATAGTGAAAGAAGAGGAGGTATCTGTGTATGTGGTTTTGCTGGGATTTGCAGAGCCTAAATCAGAGGAGTGCTCATGAGAACTATGCAGCACAATTCCCAGATCCTCAGTCATAAGGGAATCAGAGAATACAGCTGCAGAGAAGCTCATGAGGTCATGCACTCCATCTCCTATCTCCCAGATAGAGTTTTATTTCTACATAATTCATAGCTTTTACAAAAAGACCAGTTTTGGTCCTGCATCCCTTTCATTACAGGGGTTGTGTTCAACTCCCTTGGGATTTTGAATATAAATGCAGTATAAGCCAAAGAACACAGACACTGTACCCCACCTTATCACTCTGCACATTTATTTTAGGAATCAGCTTCTTCCCTTGCACTCACTTTTTTTCAGAATGGAAGTTTCATATACAGTTGAAAAATAACGATTTTACAAAGAGAGGATTGATACTATTCTTAGTCTCTGAGCATGCATCTTTATATCTTTCCTATTCCAATCAGTTCAATCCTCTCCCAAGCCTGAGCAACAACAGTGCAAACCTCAGTGCTTCGTATTGTACAAGGAATGCCAGGCCATTTTCCCCATGAATATGATATGGAGTGACAGCCTGAACTGCAGGAAGCTGCATTTCCCACTGCCCATCCATCCCCTGCTGCTGCCATGCAGAAAGTCCCTTGCTTGTGTTCTTTTAATGCATCTACCCAAAAGTAAAATCTCAATTTTGAACGAAACAGAGAGTCTAGCGACTTTAAATGCAACATCAAAGAATAAGGTTCAAGCTGACTAAATCTTGTGCCCTGTTGCAGTAGCTCTGATCTGTTGGCTGGTGTGTCTCTCTAGCCACAGCCAGGAGCTCTGTGCGCTCTGCCCAGCACATGCTGCTGCCAAACCTGCAGCAGGCTGGTACACAAATGCAGCTCAAGGAGAGCACAGAGAGGAACCACAGGGCAACTACTCTGCTGGGGATGAGCCTGTTGCACAGGAAACACGAAGCCATGCAGTCCTCAAACCAACATTTTGAATATTTTAATGGAGGACAGCATTTGCACATTAAACCCAACAATCTATTTCAGCCATAGCAAATGTACTTCTGTCTGAAAGGAGCAGAGTGGTCAACGGCCTTTGAGGCTTCCTTTTGGAGGAGTGGAAGAGGGGCAAAACACCAGCAAAATTGTGTTCAGCTGGTTCCCAGCCACAGCAAAGTGCTTTAAATATTCATGCTTTTCTTGTCTATTCCCATAAAGCAGATGAGCACAAACAAAAGCAGCACAAGGGGCTTCCCTTAATGAGGGTCTGTTTGTTTCTTATAGCCAGCTGCCTGACTTTATTGAGTCTGACATTAGGTAGACTCATGCAAAGAGCAAAGGAGGAGAAAACAAGGCAGTCAGATAAAGCAGTAGCATGTATTGTTTCATAGTAAATCTTTTCTGATAATGACTGTGTTGATAATAAATTGAGAAGGCTCTGGAAGCAACATTTCCTAGTTGTAGAATTGTTAATTTCTCAGCTGTCGCTACAGATGCAGGTCACCTAAAATCTGCTTAGATATCAGTCTGTGTTGGTGAGCACTAAAGAATTCCCCAGGCCTGAGAATCATGCATTAATTCTGCCACTTGTCCATGAAAAAGTTGTATACTCCTCATTCATCCAAACGGGCTTTAAAAGCTTTCAGATGATGATGGTGGAGAAGGAGGTCACTGTGCCCGGTGTCTGGTGAACCAGGGCATTGGCATTCATGGTTAGTTTGTACTCAGCAGTGTTGGCACCCTGCACACACTGCTGTTCATCACCCACATGAACCAGATTGCTTAGAGACCTAATGTGGTTTTGTGTCATGGCAGTTCACGGGACGCTGCACTCAGAGCAGAGAAAACAGAGCCATTGGCAGGAGCTGCTGCAGAGGCTGCCCCCACCCTTTGGCTGGTGGGCAATGCCAGGCAGCACAGACACTTTAGTGCATCCCTGTATTTTTTCCTGCATGCTTTCAGGCTGCTTAAGGGAAAAAAAAAAGAAAAAAAAAGAAAGAAGAAAAAGTGGAAAAAAAAGGTGTCATTAATGTGTTAACTCACTTGAAAAGAGAAGTAGCCCTCAAAAGAAGAATAAGCCCTCAAAAGAGTCTCCTTAAAATTTTGCTCTGCAGAAGCAATTGCTCTGTGGCTGCTGATGAAAGCTCCAGTTAAGCTCTCTCTGCCTTCACACTCCAAATGTGCTGGTTGATCCAGGTGAACTACTGTGACATCTTAAATGCACCACAGGGAAGTTTATGGCATCACTTCTGAGCCTGGAATAAAGTCAAGAGCACTTTTACTGAACCTGGGCTTGGTTACCTCACATTTAAGTTGCCCTCCTTTTGTGCAGAGTACTGATCTCATATGCATTTGTGGAAAAAACTAGAGTGCCTGACAGAAGGGAAATGGAAGTTTGATTGTCATGAGAGGACAGAATCGCTCAGCAGCTGTGACAAACCCAGCCAGCAGAAACATAAATGGTTTTGCCACCTGCCAAGACTGGGGTCCCTTCCAGCACTAGAGATTCATGGGGTTTGAAAGATCATTTCCATGATGAGAAAGACTGAAGGTTTAAACAAAGATATGTAATGACATTTAAATAAAAATGCATTTGCTTTCATTTCATATACATTTTTCATTAAAATTAGACAGCTGTACTTAATATTATCTAGTTATTTCCTATTCTATTTCTGTACCAATGAGAAAATCCAATTAAAAATATTATTTCCCTTCACTCTTCTGAAGCTTTCACACTGACTCCATAATTAAATGAACAAGTCATAACAAGTTACCTCTAATATTTGCACAATGGAACACACTGTTTCCAAGGAGAAGCAGCACAATCCTGCATGCTGAGAAGTCAGCAGGGACTCCAACCTGCACACAGCCAGTGCTGGAAAGGCAGCAATCCCCAGAGACACTGGCTGAGGCACCTCAGGCTGCTCCTGTGAAGGACTCACTGGGCTGTCTGGATAGCTTGGAGTCAGAATGAATCACTGCAAGCATATCCAAGGAGAACTGGGTCTTCAGGAGGAGACTTGCACAAGGTTTAGCTTATTGTTAGTCCACCGGTGCACACAGTCCTTGCAGCATCCAGCAGTGCCACTCACAGCAGTATCAGATTATTCAAAGGCCGAGTGGGTACTTCAATGACCTAGTGGCACAGGTCACAGCTTTGCCCATGAGTTGCTGTCAGTGCCTGCTGCTTTGAAATTACTTGGTGCTTTGGAATGATTCCATTTGGTCTCATTTTTCTGTGAGAGGGACTGTTGGGGCCACCTAGTCTGGCCTCTTGTGTATCTGATATCCTTAAATTGCATGCCGGTACCCAGCCTATAATTTAATAAGGCCAAATATTTGCATCATAAAGAACAAAAAAAAAATGTTGACACAAGAACTGTGCTCCAGAGAGTAAGTGATGTAATGGCAGGAATGAATTAGGTGTGACATATGCAGATATTTTCATGTGCTGAAGGTAAAAGCCACCTGCAATAGAGGAAGTGAAAAGCCTGATGTCTCCATCAGCTCAGATGGGTGGAGAGAATCAGCTTAGAGCTGGTGATTAAGTTTACCTCTGGACACGAGCAGTTTGGCACACAAGATCTGCCAGAGATACTAAAAAAGCATTGGCACCAACATTCTGCATCCTTTTCCGGATGTTCACATTGAGCCCAATCATTTGCTCTGCTTGGAACCTGACAAAGAAATCTCAGCAGTCTAATTCACTTGAAAATGTTTAAACGCATGCCAAACTAATCAGCCCTCTGGATGACCCTTTGAATCTCCTTCCCTTGGATAAAGCTGCCCTGAATTAAAGAAAAATTTGCCCCCAAAAGGTTTTAGATACCACAAGGTTACACAGAAGGGATGACTATCAATGGCACTTGCCCTGTAACTGGTACAGGAGACATTTCAGTTTCTGGACCATCTTCAAAACATTAATAAATCATAGTTTGCTGTATTTTACCAAGCATTTTTGGTGTAATCATTAAAAAGTACTCAAACAAAGACTACAGCATATATCCTTCACATACTACAGAGGTGGAAACTGAGGTACAGATACATTCAATGCTTTTTTTTCTCATTCACTCAACAAAATGTTAAAAATAGATGTCCCCTTGGTATTGGTTGTAGGAATTCCTACAGATCCTGATGCACTAGCCTGTCAATGAAGATTTATCCGCGGGCCATGCATTTGTTTTCCAGTGGAGCTCATTGGGGCTGCAGTAATGCTTCTTGCCCTCTGATCTGTGAGTCACCAAAGCCATTGGGGAGCAGTGACACCCTCTCTGCACAGGGACAGCCAGGCACCCCAGCACAGCAGAGGGGAGCATGAGGAGCATGACTCAGGCTGGAGCATCCATCTAATATAGTCTTTCAGGGGCACTGATGCCATGGCAACCGTGCTTTAACCACTGGCGTACTCAGACTAGGCAGCCTTTAATTAATGGCTTGACTCTCGCTCCCTCCTTTCTCCCACACTTGTATTATTTACTGCACTCCCTAGGCACGCCACTGGAACACTCCAAGTAGACAGCAAAGAGCAGAGACTGGTCCAAACAGCACATGGGAGAAAGCCCTGATCTCCTTGATGAATCAGAGCTGGGTACAGCTGCTGGCTGCCTCAAGGAAAGGCAGTACCAAGGCAAGGGACACCAGCTGGATCTGCCTGGAGCCTGTGTGCTTCATCACTGGAAGAACTGAGATTCACTGCCAGCACCTGTCAGCCTTAACATTGAGAAAGCCCCTTCAGCATCAGAGCAAGGAAGCAAAACATATACTTGAAATTAGAAGCTCCCAAGCATGCCCTCATGATGGTCATGGGAGGAAGAGGCCAAGGTTTGTCTCCTCTCCTCATAAGGGGATGACAGAGACCTACAATAAATAGGTTTATGTTGTCTGGTAGACTGACAGTTGGCCAGTGACCTTTAGGAATCTGAAGTCTATAGGCTAGAAATCAGTTCAAAACTGAAGACACAGTTGGAGATGTTGAGGTTTTTCTATTGTTTCAGTAATAGGTGAAAGTCTGTAGTAGCAATCATTCAGGAAAAAAGGTTAAAAATCAAAGATAATAGGAAGGCTAACATGCATGCTGGCAATTTTTAGCATTGACACTTTTGAAATGCTTTCCCCCTACCCCACTCCTCAGATGCCATTAACTCTCTCTCTCAGAAGACATCCAGGGTTCAGGGTTCCTAATGAACTTGCCTTACAAGGGAAAAATTACTGCACTACCCAGAAGAAATTCCTGAGGATAACAGGTTTAAAGAGCTGAGGACTTATTTTGCCTCAGGGAGAAGCAGGACACATTTTTTTCTCTAGAACATAATTTTCTCTTTAATAAGCTCTAGACAAAAACCTGTTTAAGTACAGAGGAGAAATATGGCTTACAAAATGTTCTCTCCAATTAGAGGACAATTTCTTGTCCTGCACTTCATACCTGAGACACAGATGGGTTTGATGCTAACAAGGTAGGCCTAACCTATTTACAGGGATTGTTCCCAGGATGACACAGGAAAGAGCAAACCTGCATTTCAAAATGACCAGTTCAGTTGTAATAAAGAACATGGAGCTTTCGTTGTTTTGACCGAATCCCATTTACACATGAAAACTGGGAGGAGAATAATGATTTTAATTTGAACACACTTCAGAGTGACTTGAAAGATTTATGTGTCACACCACAGACTAATCAGGGTTCATGCTCTTGTTAGGGGATGAAATAGTAAAATAGGCATAAACTGATACTGTTTGTGGCCACAGACTGGCCTGAGTCTCCTGAAACTCAGTGTGGAACAGAAAATGCCATCCAGGAGTATCTACCCTGCTTTGTGTAATGGCACAGCTGAAATAACAGTAGCCTCATCCCCAAACCAGATGTAATAACCCAAAACAAACTCACATGCAGAGAAAACTGAAATCTCTGTAAGGAAATGCTGCTACTCTGCCAAGATCTGGGTTTATGAGGACTAGAGAGCCTGAGAATTCAGACAACACAAAAGACCAACATGGATACACTGATGTAATAGCTGATACCCTAAAATGGAACTTTACAGACTCTCAGTGAAGCCAAGGTAGATTTTGTACACAGATGATATGCTGGCAACAGGGATGATGAGGAGAAATCCTTGCAAGCAAAAACATTTGCTAAGAGAATTCCCAAATAGTGATTGCAGCTAGGAAAGGGACTAAATTACCAAGATAGCACTAAATTACCATGATGTTTTCCACTGGAAATAGGTTTTGGTGTAATCAGTTCTGGAAAAATAAATTCACTTCTGTGCTAATCCTCATAGGCTTCACCTTTGAAATGTCATCTCTGAGTACACATTCTACTTGACTTACATGTGTGCTAGATTTAACATTCAACAGAAGCCTGCTTGTTTACAGAACCAGGTCAGGAACTGGTCACAGGACTACAGGATGTTACAAAAGGGACCTAGGGATATAATCCAAGTGAGGATGAGTAATGGTACCTGCCTCTTCAGATGTGCGTCAAAACCAACCATCGTTAAGAGGTTTGGACTGCTAAGATTTGCAATGCTGTTAGATTTTAAGTTATTCAAGGACAGAGAGAGTTATGATTCATAAAAAGGCTTTTAAGAAGATGAGTCTAAGCCCTGCACTGGAACAGCTGATGTGGTACTTTCACTCTGTAGCTTAGATAATCACTTCAGTCAATTAAAAGCTACAAAACTAGCACTAAAGATGCATGTGCATTTGTAACAGCTGTCTGTAATTTACAGAGCTTAGCAGCCTCAGCTGAGTGGAAGGCCTGTGTGCCATGCAGAGATCACATTTCTATCAAATGCATAGTTACTATTGCAAAAGGATTAGAAACTAAACCAGCAGGATTATTATTTCTATTTTAGATTCAAAATTACAAACACATATCTGGCTCCACTGCACCTAGATGTCCAGCTGCATTTAACTTCATGTGTTCTGGTCTCTCCAGTGACCTCAAGCCAAGGTCCCTCTGAAAGCCAGCCTGGACCAGCCCAGGCATGACTGAGTGCCCAGAGACCCCACTCAGTCTCTGCAGCAGAGCAAGGACTCCTCACCTCCTGGGCCTCCACCCTCTGCTCTCCACAGAAACTCCGCTTTGTTTCAAGTGTTTTCTCCACAGAAATCCCTTCTGTAACAGCAGCCACTGAACTACAACTCATAAGCAGCTGCAGTCCTACTGGGGAGAAAGATCTGCCCAAAAGAACTTGAGTTTCTTGTTTTCACTTTCAGATGTAATGTTAATACCAAAGAAAAGCTCTAAATCCTTTTAATCAAGAAGAAAGAATAGGAAGTTTATGAATTTTTAAACAAAAGCAGAAAACTGCTGTTTTTTCAGGACACCAGGGCACTGGAGAACACTGTATGTGTTCATGGTTTGGATTATACAAAGAATTAAAAAATATCTAGAAATTAGCTTTTTTGGGCAAAAGTAGTTATTTTTTTGGACAGAAACATTGCAACTATTTCCAAAAGGTCCACAACTAAAAGTGCTCTCTGACTCCTACTTTGAAACAAGTCTAATAGCTGCAAACAACCATAGATTTAAAAGGTCACTGCATAATCCAATCTCAGTGATTAACATTTTCCTTTTTAGTTATGAGTACACTAAAATAATTATCTCAATTCACAGGATGATTAAACACTTATTAATCTATTGCAGTAAAACAGGCTGAGTAATCTTTGTATAAGCAAGCTAGCTGAAGCGTCGTTCACACAACCTTATCATTCAAGGTGCCAATTAAAACAAAAAAAAAACTATTTCTTTTTCAAACCCAGATTTTTTCCTACTCAAAAACTGTGAAATAAGATTCCAATTTTAGTGTCTACTTCAGAGCCAGCATCTCAAAACTCCTGCTGAATATTATCCTGCTAATTTTAAGCGTTCATTATTGCCCTAAGAAGTAGATAGTTGTTTACTATGTGAGCTCCCCTGCTGGTTGAGCCATTTGTACAAATATTCACCGTGATGAGTGACTGCACTCAATACATGAAAAGCCTGCAACTTCCCAAAAATTATGCCCTCACAACCACTTGATTCCCATAGTTATATCTTTCTGTAAGAAACACAGTTTTAGCAGACTTCTCTTGCTTTTTCTTAGATTTCATTTATTTCTCAGCACTAACTTGGACATGAACAGACATCTCTATCAAGCAAAAGAGCAATCAATCTGTAATATTCTACTCCAAAGAAGTTCTTTCTTTTCTTGCATTTTGTAATTTACATTTCATACTAAGGCATTGCATGATTGAGCAGAAATATACTGATAGTACGAAATGCTACTTTTAATGAAGGAAAATTAACCTCTTATCCTGACAGACAATTAAACCAGTAAGTAATGAAAGCAGATGGCAGCTATGTCACATCACTTAAGACAGTAATATATTCAGTACTTGTTTCTCACTTCATGCAGTAAATACTTCTGGTCAGCTTGCTGAGTTTAATCTGTACCACTAAATACATGGAAGTAGGGTGAGGAGGAAAGAAGTCTAGCCAGCTCTTTTTGCAGCTTCACATTATCTCACATTATGCTGAAGGAGACAGAGGCAACAAAAGGGTCTGAATACCCATCCCACAGTGCCATCAGAAACCAACCAGCCCCAAATCTTGACAATAGCGGGGTTTTTTTTCTTTACAAAATCATTGGAGAGGCACAGACACGGCTTTGTAGAGACCCTGGCTCCAAAGGGCTGCTCTGACTCTACTCCTGACATGGGCTTGAAGTCCTCCAGCTTCTGTTCCCACTATGGAGCTGTGCAGGCCAGTGAGTTTCATATTTTGAACATACAAGGTCAAGACACAGCTCTTGATATTTTTGCTTTTCTGATGGGATTTCTTTACCCCCTTTTTTGTCTCCTTCACCTTTTCTTTCCTTGTTTAATGTGGCATGCTTCTCTAGAAGCAAGGTACTGAGCAATATGTAATAAACGAAGGCATCACTTAGTGGTGCCACGTTAGTGATCACACTGCATTTTGTGATGGAGAAATGCATCTTGGCAGCTGTAACCAGCGTACCAAACAAATATGCTGCGGGGTTTTATTTGATTTTACAACAAAGTAAAACCTTGAAACTAAATGCTAATTAATTCCCTGATTGCTTCCTAATGAAAAACCTACTTGGGATTCTCACCAGGAAGCAGCAGAAGATTGATCCTGAGAAACTGAGGATGCCTTTTCAGAATCTTCATATGCACGGAGCTAGGAAATGATTCAGAGCACCTTGAAAGAATTGCTTAACAGGAAAGAAGATGTGAGGCAAGCTCCAGCAAATTTGTGTGACTAAGAACAGCACAGGTATTTGCATAAACTGTTTGGGCTCTTTCAGGTAATTGGCTCACTTGATGCCTTGAAAGTATTTGTTCAGCTGCTACAACTGACAGGACTCTCACAGGACAAGGTGGGTCTCACACACAGCTCTGTTCAGGTGAATTAGCTGATGGCAGCAGTTTGTTCTGCAGTTCTTCCACTCCATCAGGTTGATGGCCAGCAGCAGAGTTCATCTCAGGGAAGTGAAAATCCTGGTGCCAAAGAATAAAGCGACAGATTGGAATGGTCTATTTTAAAAAAGAGCTGCCATATCTAGTTAGTGTCATACAGAGATTCACTGCACAGTAACAAATGGATGTTGGACTGAGCCTGGAAACTAAAGCCAAAAGTATATTGAGTATTTCAGCCAGAAAAAGGAAGAAGAAAAGGCTTTTCTGCACTGAATTGTGAGGAGCAAACATTCCTATTTTACTGATGTTCTCCATTTTCCTCCCTTAAATTTATTTTGTTATGCTTTTAAGGATACAAGACAAAATTTGAAACTCAAGGGAAGTAAAGATGATTTGATGTAAGCAGCAAGCAAATCAAGGGATCCCTATTAAATTCAGGTTTCACCTGAATGGATTAAAAGTATCAAAATGTATTCATGTTTATTATAAACAAATGTGAGATATAATGTAACCAGTACAGTCTAGCTGAAACAGAGAGTCTGCCTCCTTATGCTGCAGCTCTGGCCAGTTAACTACTTTCATTTACAAGTCCAGTGAAAACTACCATTGTCCAGACCTCTATGTACATACAGCCTAGGCACTGAGATTAGCACCTCACCTGTTTTGGTTTAATATTAGACATAACCACTGCCTCAGGCACTCCAAGTAACTAACTGCCACTCTAGAATTATCTGCCTGTAACATTGGCTTGAAAGTCTGGAACTCCTGTTTGAAAATTCAGAGCATGTACTAATATGTACCTGGTTTTTACTGGAATAGTCTGGGCACTTCCTTTCCATATTCTTCCCTGTGGGAATAATGCCCCAGAAGTCTTCCCATACTTCACTGTGTTTTGATGGGATTTCAGAAGTGCTGGATAAAAAGAGATGAGGTGCTAATGCGATAATTCGAAAAAAAACTCCACATTTTATGGCATCTTAATTAAGGAGCTCTCAGCAACCAGAAATAGAGATGTAAATAATTTCTGAGAGAGCTTTTCAGTACAAGAATCTTTTAGCTGAGCCAAATCATCAAGGAAATTATTTAACTGATAGTATTTAACGGAGATATTTCACACAGAGCCTCTCAGAGGCCTTCATACACTCATACATGCCATGTATTCATACACACACAGGTAGAACTAGTGCCAAGAACAATCACCCAGAGGGTGGTCAGCAAGAATTAGCTGGCCATTGCAGCAAGCACCTAAATAACCAGTCCTGCAGACTCCCTAGAAGGGACTCTGCATCTGAAATTATCTGACTTTCTGTCTTCACTTTATCTGAGTTCATAAACCATATTGATGCTTGAACAAACAAGCCTATCCCTAATTAAGTGTGGGAATGCAGGAAGAAATGATGGTATTTACATATTGTGCAGGATGATAGACTTTTACAGTACATAGGAAAAGCACTATCTTCTGTCTTTGTGAAAAGATGAGAACATGAGAATATTCCCAATAGGACACACTTAGGGACTTGCCAGAAGAGTTAATCACATACAGGTAGGATTATATATCCCTTTGGACAATTGGTCTTCAGTGAAGCATGGAAACATGGAATGCTCTTCAAACACCCTGGGAACGCAAAGGATAAAGTCCTCCCAAAAGACACCTCTCCCTTCACATAAAAACCCTTCCTCTTATTTGTTTTTGCTTTTTACTTTGAAGGTAAAACAAGTCACATGCTGACATAGTTTTCAGCGGCCCAGAAAAACAACCATCTGAGTAAAACCAGTACACTAAGCCATGACTTACTGGCTGAGGAGCCAGCATCCTTATGCTTCCAGCAACACTGCTGCAAAGGCTGTAACCTCTGGCATAGAGACACAGAATAAAGCTCAAAGCAGAAATGCCTCAAATTGCTTTACCACAAACCACCTTTATCCTTTTATTAACTCCTGATGTTGTGTTCCAAATTAATACACTGTTGGGGTGCTCTGGAGCTCATTCAGGACTTTCATACAGGACCTTTCCCAAATGACATTCCCTCCTAAGACCCAGAGAGCACAGTGGAGGTACTGCTTAGACAAGCTCAGAGATCCTTACCCTGTCCCAGAAAAACACTCTTCTACAAACAGTTCTATGTTAAAACCTTGAGCTCATGTAAAGAAACAGTACAAAAGTTTGGAAGAAATAATCATATAAATTAAATTTAGAAGGCTTGTGATCAGATAAACATATCAAAACATTGCATTTCCTTCAGAATGACAGTTCTCCATCTTGTAAAAGCTGAGGACACTGTTGATGTCCCAGCCACCAGGAACATTTACCTCCCAAAGGGGGCATCGGGGCACCGGCCAGGCAGGAGGAACAGCTCGATCTCCCGCTGGGATCAATCAGCTGGTCGCCACTCGAGGGCAGCATTTCAGTGAAATAAAAAAGACATAGGAACAAAAACGAAGGACACCAAACTGCCGGACTGTGTTAGCTCACCACGAGGATTTTGTTTGCAGGCTGATCTCCAAGCTTTTTGTCGCTATTTAAACAGGGTGGCAATATGAGCAGAGTATAGAAGTGTAAGCAGTGAAGGAATATGAGGTCAATACCAGATAAATCTGAGCAAAGACTGCACAGGCGCTTTAGTTTACATATGGCTTAGCTACCTAAAGGAAAAGTGGATGCACCCACATCCGAATCTCCCACCCTCCTCCAATGGAAACAATTTATCCGAGAAAGGGAAAAAGTTTTCACTCAGAGCAGCCAACTCTCTTCGACCAGATCTGAGAAAGTTCTTGTACAATAGTGACTTTAAGAGCTCAGGAACAGCACCCAGTAATTATCAGGATACAAAACAATGACCCACTTGGACCATCATCACCTTCTCACTTCCAGTAATGCCATGGCACTTCTAAGGCCCACTGCCTTAAGTGAGAAGCCTGTAATAAAAGGCATGAATGCTGCTGGTTTAGTGCTCTACTTACACCAGCTAAAAATAGTCACAGGCCAAAAAACATAGTCCAGTTTTGGACACTGAATGGCAACATGGGCTATGAGGCCAATTAGGTCAAATTAAAATATACCAACAGAAAGAAAATAAACACTGGTAAACTTTGTCTGGAAGGCAAAGAGACCTCTTGGAATAGAAACTTGCTTCACAGCATCAAATGCACCCATGTCATTGTTTTCTCTTCTTATTCCAAAAAAAGCTCTCCTTCATACAAGGAAAGGCTTCCTTCAGAGAAGTGTTACAAGAGCCAGCACCTTCAGGCCTGGGGTGCTGTAGTCTGAGGCATCCTCTGCACTCAATAAAGACAGGTGATTTCAGGAGTGACTCACAGCACATAAAGGGAGGTGCCATTAATATCCATATTACATCCAGATTTACTGTGTTTGCTGTTTCTTAATCAAAAGAGGCTAAAGTAGGGGTTAATTGCACTGAATTTGAATTCAGCAGGAAAAGAAAGACAGTATTGTTAACTTGGCACCAGCAGGCTCAGCAGTGATGGCAGAGTGGGATAATGGTGAGGATCCTGCATATCCAGCTGTAGCTGTGTTGTAGGTGCATGTGAAAAGAGGAGGCTTATGGGAAGCAGCTGTTGGCATGGACAGCTCAGGCAGTGTGAACAGAAACAAAGAGAAGCTAAATTAAAAACCTGTTGAAACTCAGAAGTATTCTGCAATGGCTAATTGGCAATTTGACATTCATTTCACTCCAGAAACTGAAATCAAATATCCCATAATGAGGTCCAATGACAACCGAATGACTCAGAAGGTTTCCTGTTCTTCCCATACACTTGCCTCCATGATTTCAGCACCGTTTCTGGCCTCCTCCCCTTCCAAAACGAGCATGATGTGCTGCCATCATGCTGCAGCAGGGTTAACATAGACAGCAACAGGTTAGTAACATAAGGCAATTCCCCCAGCAAATGTCTAAGGCAGCTCGGGGGGTAAAAGGTGCAAAGGGAAACGTGCTACTGAGGCATTGGGAAGTCAGTCAACATCGAGCCATCTGCTACACATAATCTCAGGCTGCACGTCATTAGCGAGGCATGAATTTAAAGAAGGCTGTAGCCTGACATTTTAGTTCTAAATTGAGTACATTTAATCCAGTAGTCATTGAAGGACAGCAGATACTGTCCCAGGGCACCTTCCTGACAATTGCTTCTTAATGTAGAACAGTGATTTACGTAGTTTATGATGTTAAAGGATATGTATGATGATGATGATGCTCCAAATGTTTCCCCCTTCTGTACTGCTGGCTTCATTGCCTGATAACTTATTAACCATAAAAAGCTGTAAACAGTTTGATTTCAAGGAAAAAGCTGATAGACCATTAAAAGGGTATAAAAAAAATACAAACAAAAAGAAAGCCTGAAGGCCAGAGACTGTCCCTGAAGACCCATGGAGAGCTTGTCCCACACTCTTCCAAAGCACTGTCAGCAGAAGCTCCCTGGCTGCCATGTGCCTCACACTGTACTGGGTACTGCCTCCTGGCCCCACGTCCCAAGGGCTAGCACAGCCATGGATGGTGTCCTCTTAGACAATGTGCAGAATATGGGCATTCCATCCTACATATTCAGCCCACCTATTTTCAGTGAAAACAACTATGAAATTTCCAAGAACTGCCTGTCCTTTCAACATGCACAGGTAGAAAGCAAATATCAATCAAAAGACGTAGTTAAGAAGGAAAGGCTGAGTGGTATCATCACTGTCCAGGAGGGCACACCAAAAACCACACAGCTGGAGGAAACAGAACATATCTGTAATAGCAGAAGCCAGCCCTTGCCAGGGGACCCAAACTGGTTTTATCCTTTCCTGTGCAAGATTGCTCCTGCCAAAATGGGACTTGCAATGCTCACATTGCCAAGCAGCAGATGCTGGACTAGTAAAGCTGGAGGCAATGAAGAATGAAGAATGAAGAATCTTTGATCACCATGCATCCAGCTTAGAAAAATATTCAGCCTCTGCAAATGGTAAGGAAGGGGAATTAATGAAACTTCACTAGAACTTCATACAAAGCCAAAAAAAGCTCAAAGAATGCAAACCCAGAGCATGATATTGCAGCATTGTCTTGTAACGTTAATACAGGAACCAAGAGTAACCCCTGCTAAGAGTGTTAAATATTAATAATGGCTCCCAGCTGCTACTGCTACATTTTGATGAGGAAGATGTGCACAGCTTAAGTAATGTGCACCAGTTCAGATGATCCTACTTTCCATTTGAAATTCATGCAAGACCCTCTCTACTTGCTGCAATTAATTGAAGAACCCAGGGCTATTATTCTTAAAAGGCAGGCTTTGTCTCTGATCTTTGTCCTACATTACATCTTTTTTTTGTCAGAGATTGCAACATGAGCAGAGGTGGATGGTTTAGCTTGATACACGACGTATTACCAGAGGGCAGCCTTCTTTTCCTCCATACTGTCCTAATTAGTGCTAATCTGCCCACACAAATAGCCCACAAGGATAGGGTTTTTCATTGTTCTCTGTCCGACATCAGTGCAACTATTATAAATTCTAATATCTCTGGCTTGCATCATCATAAACATCAAAGTTAGGAAATGCTCAGTTTCCTTTTATCCTTTGCTAAGCAAGCTTGAGCTTCTTTACTGGTAAAGTAGGTGATGAATAGCTGACCACTAACAGAGTGATTAATTAGCCAGAAGGCATTCTCTTCTCTACTTATTTTGCCATTAAATTATATGGCCACCTTAACTAGACTGAGTTGATACTGATCTCTGTTTTAGAAGATAGCTGACTGAAGTCTGCCGACCCATATAACTTTTAAAATAAATCATGATCACTGTGCACTTACTGATCTAGATATGAATGGTTTTCAATGATAAAATGGTAGCAAGATATCCAATACAAACTGGAAGTAACACAGACTTAAATACAGTTGGTTACTTAGAAAATTGATCATGAAGTATTGCTAAAAAGAAAACCCCCATCCTCAGAAATTCAGAACGAACAGAAAAGGCAGTAAGTTCTGAGACTTAATGATTCACTAGAACTACCATTAACTACTGCTGCATGAGTAAATATTGAAATATATATTTTCTGGCCTTAATCAATTCCTGTCCAAAGATTTTATATAAGAATGCAAAACTAATATTATCTAGGTCTGAACATGTCCCTGAGGAAAAAAAATGCAGAAAGTAACTTCTTCTTTTTCAGACTCAGCTCTAAAAAAAGCCTTGGAAGACACTCCACTCATCTTGGTTGAGCTTTATGAAATGAAACCTTTTTTTTTTCTGAAAGTGTGTTTGTAGCTGCTATAGTTGGAGAAATAACTTCCCAAAGGTGAAATGAATAACAGATGTAGCAATGTCTGCAGCCACCCTTGGGACAATGACTCTGAGGAGTGAGCTCCACTGTCCCACCTGTCCGATGAGCGTGGAGTCCAATCCTCAGACATGTGGCTTTAGTGAGCAAGAAACAGGTTTGGACAAGTACAGCTCCTTGACACTGGGAGCTGCTGTGGGAAAAGAGACATGCAATAAGAAGGAAACAGCAAAGACAGAAGAGAACAAAGGGAAAGGAAGTGGAGTCAGTTGTGACATGAGGCTCCCTGAACAGAGAAAGTCATGATCAGACAGTAAATTCAAACTAATTGCCACGTAGCCCTGTCTGTCAGCAAATACCAGTGGCCATCAATAAGCTGCTGATTCAGAGACCAGGAGGGGGAACTGAGGAGCTGAGAATCCCAAGGCTATAGCAGGGACTCTTCTAATGTGGCAAGTTTGGTGTCCTGACACTGAATGGTCACACCTTGAGGGGTAGGTAACCCTTCCCTCTTTCTGCCTGCTAGAGGACCCCTACTTGTATAGGGTCAGACACAATTTAAAAAAATGTAGCATCATTAGCAAGACACTTCTAGTTTCTTCTTTGAAAGAAACTTTGAAAGCAAATTAGAAGATACAGGTAAAAATCGGTTGCCTAACTGAAGCTCTTGCTCAAATTTCTAACTCAATTTTTGGTTTAGAGGGTATTCACTTCATGTAGAAAAAAAGGCAGCCAGCTGATCAAATCAAGTATCTTGGCAACATCCCAGATTCAAATGTTTCTCTGGCTGTAACGTGGATTTTGAGATAAGAAACAAGCATTTCCACAAATTGCTGACATAAAGAAAGGACAGTCCAGGAAGTCTAGAAGAAAAAACCTCATCTACCCTTGAAAAGGTTTATTACTAAAATAAAGCTTTCATTATTAAAATATCTGTGGTATTTTCATACTACTGCAAGGGATGCTTCTGCTGTTCTCAGTCGTGACAGATGATTTAAAGTGTATTGCACACACTTTCCATACAAATAGAGTTCAAGATAACATTAGAGGGAATAATACTGTCTAATATTAGTGTACCTGTCAAGCACATTCCCAAACTAATTGATATTGCATGTTCAGCTCATTGTATCACTAATGTTAAACAACATTGCCATTTTCTTGAATTGCAGCTCCCCTTTACTAAAAGCCATTTTAGCTGAAGTTACTGGTCTGAGTGATTCCAGCTCTAGGCAAGCATCCAGATGTTTGTAACTTCCATTAATCAGCCTGAAGAGGCTGATCTATGGCTGCACACTGCACACACAGTAGACATTTTTAATAAATGCTGACCTGCAGTTCAGCTCTTTGCTAGGTGGGTCACGGCTGAAGTGCTGATGCAGCTCTGCAGATCAAGTTGTTTCACAAGGACTTGAAAGCACCGAGATGTCACAATCTGGTGCTCACTTTCTATAACTGGTATAAACTCAATTGGACATCCCTAGGGGAGCCTCAAACTTCCCAAATATATTGTAGACTGCAGAAAAATTAAACTAAACCATCAGTTTATAGTCTCTTGTACTGCTGTGGTCTGTCTATGCGTTGCCTACAGTCCCTCTGTTCAGGACTGTCACGCTGGCTTCTCATGTGATGGTGAGGTGCTGATGTGTCATTCCTTATCTGCAACTTGCATGTCTTGCAGAGCAATTTCTGTATTTTCCTAACTTACATCTGGAAACGTGTGGCCAGATTAACAATGTTTATGAGAACTGCCTTGATTTTTGTACTGTATTCCTTAAAGACACTCCATGACCACCACTGAACAAAATCTGAAAACCATGAAACTACAACTAGGTATTATGTCAGTAGATGCTTTCTTTTTTGTTTGTTTGGGTTTTTTGTTTGTTTTTGCAAATACTTGTGTGAATACACACTGGGCTGAGGAATGCTGAGGTTATGACGTGCATGCCTTTTTTGCACAGGTTTAAGATAGAGATCTTTCTAGGACTTCCCAGGAAAAAAAAAAATTACACAACACTGGTGTTACAGACACAGACACACACACTTCCCAGAATCCCAGCCTGGCTGAGGTTGGAAGTGACCTTTGAGGGGTATCTTTTCCAACAGCCGTGCTCCAACACAGGCACCTAGGGCAGGCTGCTCTGAACACTTCTGGGTGTTTTGGTACATATTATGTGTACAGGATGTACACATTTGCACCATCTGCTTGCGACACACAGTTTTTGTTAGAAAGCTCCAGTGCAGCAGAAATGGGTCAGCTTTCCAAGCCCACTGACAGGTTTTTTGGTGAGAAGTACTCATTCAAAACACTGTCATTACAATTAAACTTAATATAACATGGTATTCCAATACCTGAAGGGAACTTCAGTGAGATAAGGTAAGATGGCGTAAGACTATCTGACAAGAGCATGTAGTGACAGAACAATGGGGAATGGGTTCAAACTATAAGAGGGTAGGTTCAGATTAGATATTAGAAAAAATTTTTTACTGTGAGAGTATTGAGGCATCGGAACAGATTCCCAGGTAAGCTGTGAATGCTCCATCCCTGTAGATATTCAAGGCCAAGTTAGATGGGGCTTTGATCAACGTGAAAGTGTACCTGCCCCTGGTAGAGAGGTTGGAACTAGATGATCTTTAAGGCCCCTTCCCAAACCCAAACCATTCTGGGGATTCTGTGATTCTAAGTCACAAGTTATTTTCCTCGAATCAATTTTCCCACGTCTTTCTGTTTCAATAAATCTGGCATAACTATACTTTCATATTTGTGCACTCATGCCCGAAGTCACTCTTTTTACACTCTTTTGATGGACCGCACTGCGGAGCCTCCAGCTGGCAAACGGGCTGGAGTCTCACCAGCCAGGGCCATTTCAGCAGTGGTCATACAGCAATCGTGCGTTCCGCCAGAGCGCTGCCGGCTGAGCACGACCCCGCGCCCCGTCCCCGCTCCGTCCCGGCCCGGCTCCGNGAACAATGGGGAATGGGTTCAAACTATAAGAGGGTAGGTTCAGATTAGATATTAGAAAAAATTTTTTACTGTGAGAGTATTGAGGCATCGGAACAGATTCCCAGGTAAGCTGTGAATGCTCCATCCCTGTAGATATTCAAGGCCAAGTTAGATGGGGCTTTGATCAACGTGAAAGTGTACCTGCCCCTGGTAGAGAGGTTGGAACTAGATGATCTTTAAGGCCCCTTCCCAAACCCAAACCATTCTGGGGATTCTGTGATTCTAAGTCACAAGTTATTTTCCTCGAATCAATTTTCCCACGTCTTTCTGTTTCAATAAATCTGGCATAACTATACTTTCATATTTGTGCACTCATGCCCGAAGTCACTCTTTTTACACTCTTTTGATGGACCGCACTGCGGAGCCTCCAGCTGGCAAACGGGCTGGAGTCTCACCAGCCAGGGCCATTTCAGCAGTGGTCATACAGCAATCGTGCGTTCCGCCAGAGCGCTGCCGGCTGAGCACGACCCCGCGCCCCGTCCCCGCTCCGTCCCGGCCCGGCTCCGTCCCTGCCCGGCTCCGTCCCGTCCCGTCCCCGCTCTGTCCCGGCCCGGCTCCGTCCCTG
>VXBQ01003134.1:2235007-2248470 GCA_013400175.1 Phainopepla nitens
GGCGAGCGTGGCCGCGCCGCTGGCCGAGCGCTACGTGGAGCACCGGCTGAGCGCCGGGGACACGCTGCAGGGCATCGCCCTCAAGTACGGCGTCACGGTAAGGGAGCACCGCCGGCGGGGCCGGGAGCGACGCTTAGAGTCGGAGAGTGGCCTGGGTTGGAAGAGACCTTAAAGATCATCCAGTTCCTGCCGTGGCCAGGGAGACCTTCTACTAGACCAAGTTGCTCAGAGATCCATCCAGCCTGGCCTTGAACACCTCCAGAGATGGAGCAGCCACAGCTTCCGTGGGCAGGCACCGCCTCCGTAGCCCGGCGGCTGTAGCCCGGACAGCGGGGACAGCTGTTGGGCCCAGAGCCGCGGGATGACAGCAAGAAGTTTCCCCATAGGGCATTTCCTACACACAGTGGGCAGGAAACGGGCAGGAAAATTGCTCAGGGCTGAGCAGCTGATGTGTGGTATTGGTACAGTCCCTGCTACTTCGACATCATTTCCAAACAGCACCTTCCAGTCGGGCTAAGTGCTCTTCTTTTCTAGAAGAGCTGCAGTGTAGTCCCCAAACTATTAGGTTCTGACTGTGCCTTCTTCTCTTGGTCTGCAAGATCTTTGAAAGCCTTCCATCATCTTCAACAGCATTCAGCCTGCATTGTGAAAAGGGTTGAAAGTCTGTTTCTCTTCTCTTTTCTCTGAAATATTACACCACTTTTGACCGATTCTTGTTGGCAGCAGGGTCAATGACACTGGTCCACATTAAAGTAAACTTTTGCTCACTAAGAGGGCAAAGCAGCTCATTGGATGTTAGATTTTTTTTTGCTTGTTTTTTGCAGGACTTTCCATAATGGACAAAGTCTCTGGCCTAAATTTAGCCATGTTATTCTTCTTCAGAAGTGTGTTTGCTCACTGCAATAAGTGAGAAATACAAACTGATCACTAAAATAGTAGTTTTCTAGAAAAAAGGCATTTCTGAGCAATTTACAACTCCCTTTCAGCTAAAGTGAAATTGTGACTCAAACTTGTACAAACAGCTCTAAGTTGTGAACCATAAATTTTGTTTATAATATGAGTTTGATAATTTTTTGCTGTGCTAATGATGTAAAATATATATGTTGGGGCTTTTTTCCAACATCTGATTGGTTATTTGATTTAATAATGCTTAAGAAGCCAGAGCTGCATCTTTGTAGACTGGAGTTGAAAGAGGTTAAACTGACATGAAATGCCCCTCAGAGCAATGACAAGTTCAGCGAAATCAGCCATTGTGTTTATGTTTTAATGGGTTTCTGCCCAGGGTAGGAATGTATGCAAACACGTTTTCTTTTAGCAAAATGCAGACTGTTGTGTGTTCACACAGTGACAAGGACTGATCTCCTCTAAAAAGTCCTTCTGTTTGCTTCCTGTATCATGTGTTCTTGGCTGGAAGTGAGAATTGTAATAGAAACATCAGAATTATCTTTGTCTGCCATTGCCTCCAGTATTACTGGTTTTAGAAGTTTCCCCTGTGGTTTTCCTCACTGGGAGTTGCTCTGTAGCCAGAGACATCCTGTCCAGTGCCTGCCTTTGCATGACTTGGCATAGACAGTTCAAGATAGATAAAAATACCTTGCTGGGGGAGAGGGATCAGTGTGCTTTGTTTGGCCTCATCCTCCGCCCTTCACCCCGTCCCCCGGATACTGTCTATTAATCTTTACAACTTGCATTTGTTGTATTTTCCTTTTGAGTAAATTAACACTGGGAATTCACGTTTATGGTTCAGCCAATTTATGGTTCAGTGTGAGTGCTGTATCCCTTTGGAGGGGAGAAGGATGAGGACCATGTTTCATTGTCAGTACAAGTAGTTTTCATTAATTAGTTCAGCACTGGTTTACAGCTTCAGTTAAAATACAAAGCATGTGCTGAAGCTTTTGCTCTTTCACTATGATAGATTTGTAGCTAAGGGCATTACTTCAGTCTTTCTAGCACTAAAAAAAAGAAAACTCTTGTTAAATCCTGCTCTCCAGACACCTCTGAATGTACAGTCACACTGAGTTGTAGGAGTTATACTGCACATAGGAAGTAACCTGCTCAGGGCTGAGGGATGTTCTTTTTAGAACCAAGTACTTTCCTTTTCATTATTGCTCAGTGCAGAGGTGCAGACTTCCAAATGCTATGAACTGGTATTTTAGGAAGAAATAACCAGAGGTAGAGTTACAGTGAAATAGGAGAGAGAATAACAGTGTAGTGCATTATTTATCAGCTTGGAAGCATCACTTTCCAACTCTTCTGCAGCAGGATCTCAGTTTTCAGCTTCTGTATTGTATTTTTACAGAAAAGCTCCAGCTAGTATTTTAAACTTCTTTTATACCCATCAAGACAGACAGCTTACAGAGATTTTAACAATTGACATTTACACTAGGGCCATTAAAAGTCTCATGACTGAGTCAGGTAAAGCTTCCTTTATGCCCTTCAGATGGTGCTAAGCTTGGGAGAGGACTTGCACCCTTATATTCTTTGAGCCTTACTGAAAATGGAAGAGTAGTGATCTTCTCTTACTTGTGACACTGGATATTAGCTATTCAGTTTTGAAATGGGATTATTAAATTTAAGCATTTCACCATTTTAGCCATCTGCATCAACAGGTTGAATCCTCACGTTAGCTTTATCCCCTTTGTTTGGATTCAGCATCGTTTTCACCAGAGAGTTCACCTACAGGAGCTGCTAGCAGTTCTGAGCCTTATTCTAATATAAATCCAAATCAACAGTACTTCTGCGATAGAATTTTTGTTTTTATGGTGGGCTGTTCCTGTGAGCCTGCATAGAGACTGCAGTACTGTTCAAGGAAAGCATCTTTAGGTAGTGCAGGACTTTGGAAAAAGGAATATTGTGGAGTCAAGTGCGCATAAAGCTAGGATGTTAGCAAGGCTGAAACAGAATGTGCACTCTGAAATCACTTTGAATGCAAACAAATTCTTTCCTGAAATAATTGCTGCTGCAAAGAAAGGATAGATTTATTTTAACTAAAGGTTGTATACTACTTCAGAAAGTTAGTGCTTTATACTTGGCCAAAACCTAATAACTTATATTTTTTCTATCTTTTTCAGATGGAACAAATAAAGAGGGCAAATAAACTGTTCACTAATGACTGTATATTTCTGAGGAAAACCCTGAATATTCCAGTTATATCAGAGAAACCATTACTGTTCAATGGACTTAATTCACTGGAGTCTCCTGAGAACGAAACTGTTGACAGCTCTCCTTCTTGTGATGAAGGGCTAGTGGCAGTTCAGGAAGAAAGTAGTTCTTCTCCCAGTCCTCAAGAGCCTGACAATCAGCCCACTGCACCAGAAGAATTGTCTGCCAAAGATTTCCTACAGAGATTGGACTTGCAGATTAAGTTATCCAAACAAGCAGCCAGAAAACTAAAAGATGACAGTGTCAGGTAAATGCTGCTTTTGGTGTTAAGCATCCTAATCCCACCCTGAGAGCATTTGTAATCTAAGCTGACCCCTCTTTGTGGGGTCTCAGACAGCATCTGTGGCTTTTATTTATCAACAGCAAGTGCCTGCTATTCTCATGCACCAGATACATTCAGAGCACAGCATTAGCAGGTGCCTTGCTACGGCAGTTAGAAAGGCTGCTTCACAACAGATTGCTTAGAGAATACAAATACTATTTCATAAAAGCCAGAAGGCCAGGATTCTCCAAGATGACTTGCTGTGTAAGTTGGTAACTGTTCAAGGAAAACCATCGTATTTGGTGGAGTGCTAAGCAAAGGCCTGTGAGGAAGGTGGTAGTGTACAACAAGGGATGATTCTATTATTCTTCTGTCCCAAATTGCCTCAGTGTGTAAATATTCTTCATGATGCAGTTTCAGTTAAGCTTTCCTATCTCCTTTCTCAATGCAGTCTCCCCCTTTGTGGATCCACCTATGCAGATTCATATTTTCTTCAGTATTTCCACAGCCAGGAGCTCCCACATATTTACTCATAGAAAAAGCAGTACTTTCAGATCTTTGTGCCACAGTAGTGGCATATATCCCCTCACATATGTAGGTATCCTATGGAGAGTACAGCAAGACTCTGAACAGGAGTGGACTTCAGTAGTGTTTGTTTTCCATGTCCTTGGGACGAGCTTCCTCAGCTTGTTCACAGTCAGCCTCTTGGACTGGCTGGCTGTTCATTCCCTGCAGAAATCCCCTCAGTGGGGGATGCTGAGGTGGTCCTTCTCACAATAAAAGGTATGACTGCAGGGGACTGGTACTGCTTCTCTTACCAGAGAGCTGGAGAGAAGTTATGCCTGCAGATATATGCTTTGCTTTTGCAAACTTGTTCAATGCAAAACTTCATCCACCATCTTAGTTCACCTCACATACTCTGATTTTGAGGGCAAGCAGAAGGTAATCTTTCAGGATCAAATTTGTTGAGTATAGAATTGCATAATTTCTTTAAACTAAGAAATTATTTGAGCAACCTTAAAACTTTGTTCAACAGAGAAAAGTTTGAAGAGAACAGAATATTGTATTTAGCTATTGGACAAGCCTCCTTTGGAGAAATATCCCCAAATACAACTCTCCATTGCCAGGACGCTGGTTTAGAGTCCCAGGGAAGGCTGGAATGCTTTCACATCTTGCTATCATGCTTGTCAGTTACTTTCTTTTGAATTGGTTCCATGAAAGGAAAAATAGCTGTTGGAACTCAGAACCTTCTCTGTGCAAACTCATCCACTTCCATTGTCATATTTGAAGCAACACAGAGCACCTATCAAAATGTGCTGCTGCTGACTTTCAGATCATTAGTTGTATGTACCTACCACAGATTAGAGTAGATGTTGACCCAGCAGTTAAACTGCATAACAGGAAATTACAGTCCCTGCCAGAGGAGAGCAATTATTTTAACATCCCTTCAACAAAATAACATGCTAATTTAAAGATGGAAATTCACTTAGACCTTGCTGCACCATGAGCAGAGCCAATACAGTGGAAGTGACACTGCACAAATAGTACAGTGCTGCCACTAATACTCATTTCCTATACTGCTTCAGTTACAATTTGGCTGGGGACCTAGTACCAAGTCACCTCCCAAGAAATAATGTGTACAGGAGGATGAGTTATTTTCCCACCTCCTGTTCAGATTTAGCAGGTAATTCTGTTAATTATGCACACAACAGATTTTTATTGGTCAGGATGTTACAGGAAGCATGAAGTACAGAGCTGCAGGCTGTCTGCTGAGCAGGATGTTGCCCAAGCTTCTGAAGAGAAATAGCTTCTGTGCATCTGATAGTCTTCATAATGTTCCCTTCTACATGACTGCCCCTGGCTTTCAGTTATGGCTCACAAAAGCCATCCTTGCCTTGTCCTCTCCAACACAGTTGGAAAGGACAGACTCTTTTAGAGTCTGGCAGGAAGGGGCAAAGGACCAAAGTCAATGTGTACTCTGCAGAGAACAGGAGTAGAGAGAGACCATTTCCAAAAACCTTGGAGGTGCTTTTCAGCTGTGTGCTATCAGTGGTGTATCTGGCTCCAGACTGGAAGGTGGCAACATTCCTTACTGTGCTCCAGCAGCTCCCCAAAAGGCACCTGTTCTCCTTCCTACCCAGTCCTTTCGTGTCCTTTGCTTGGAGCAGGAAGCCTTTGGAAATTGGACAGCCAAGTTAATAAACCAGCCTCATGAATATGCAAGTTTTCTATTCTTAGAGTGAAAACCATTTATGAAATTAGAGTGCTGTTTCCAGCTGCTCTGGCCTGTATTCAGGTTGCCTTGTCAAGGCCTGTTTAGAATTTGATGTGCCAACGCTGCCGAGTACTTCCATGCCCGCTTGAGAGTAAAAAAGGAGCACCTGGAGTTAATCCACTCCAAAATGTCACCAAAAGGGACATTGGAACTCACAGAACTGCAAGCAGAAGCAAGACTATCAGTTCATGAACTTAAAGAGCCATAACGTCTCACCATAACATGAGCCTGATTTGACAGATGGTGAGAACCACATCTACTAAATTGCTCTTTACTTTAGCCTCCTTTAATTGCCAAGAATGCATGTGCACACGTGCATTCATTTGGATTAAACCACACACAAAGTTTCATGGTCAGAAACTGCCCTGTGCTACAAAGGCAGCTTAGAGTGACTTACATTGTTTAATCAGAACTCTTGGAGTCACTCCCTTACATGCTCTTAAAGGAAAAAAGTTTAGGTAGAAAAACTGGGGAGCATGTAGTTGCAGAAATAGCTGTGCAAGCAGATGAGCATAAAAGGGTAGAGAATGTGACCCAAGTTTTTGCCATCTGCCTTTCACTATTAGAGTTTATATAAGCACATGGCTAGATCTGCATATAATAGTACTTTTGCTAGAGTTTCATTGAGCAAGAAATCATGAGTTCAAGAATTGTTAATCATGCATATTCACCCAAGATGCAGCTCAAGGCAATAGAGCCTTTTTGTTTTGAGCAATGTTTTTATGGTAGGTCAAAAGAAATGCCAGAGGATTCATACAGTTGTCTGTGGCATGTATTATTAACTCATGTAGTTGTATATTAGGGAAGAATACTCATTATTAGTTTTATCCACACATGGAATAAAAGCAATTGTGATAGTTTGAGAAAATATAGTGGTGCTTCACCTGGCCCAAAATGCTGTCACACCAAAACTGAAAATGACTTTATTATCTTTAGCTTTTTGTATCAGATAGTTGAATATGAGCTAGTTGAACACTATGAGATGTCTAATCCAAGCTCTGTATATAGAGTCCTTAAGATAGACTTAAACCATATACTGTGCTTCTGGAACAGGTCACATTATTTCTGCATTTGCCGTGGAGTGTCTAATTTTGAAAACCTTGAAACTGAACAGAGCCTCTCTAATCAGTGATGGTGATTCAAGCCAATATAACTGGTGTCAGCACAGGAACAGAACCTTGTACTGTCATCTACTCACTTCCCTTGACCCGAACCTAGGAAAGAGTATGGTCTTGAAGCCTTCAAAACTCATAACTAATTGAGATAATTTGCCCAATAATTTTTCACCCTCATTGGCTATCAGCTGAGAAAAGAGATGTCTGTGGAGAATCCTTTCAGGCATTCCAAAACTAGCAACTCAGGTTGCTGCCTTGTTTAATTGTGCGTTCTAGAAGCATGCAGGCATTTGAGTGTACTTGCTCTCAGTGAGGTGTCCTTGCTCTTACAGAAGTGGTTATTTGTGGCCTGATGCACCATAGCTTGCAGGAGACTTCTTTCAGTTCCTGTAACCCACTGGGCAAAGTGGCGACAGCAAACGGGAAGAGACAGCACTACAGAGTGTTGTAATGCTGTGCTGTTCCTTTTCCATCCCCTCAAGGACAATGTTGCTATGACTTACCACTTTGCTATTTTAAGCGTCTTAAAAGTGAAGTAAATTGTTTGGTCACTAAACATACATGCACTGCCATGGTGGTGCTTGTGGGTCACAGACCAGAGCTACTGCTGTATAATTTTACTTCATATAAAGCTCAGCTTGTTTTTAAGCTATCAGAACAGACTTGTACTTGCTATGTGTGGTTCTAAGATCTACGTGAGTGTTATTTCCTGGTCATTACCCTGGTTTGGGGTAGTGTTGCAGACCTCCCAGAGCCTGGCACTCTTGCTGAGCAGTTCCCAGCCTTGGTCAGAAATGTACTTTGCACGTTACAGCAGTCACTGCTTTGCATAACAAGCTGTTTTGTAGTTCTTATGTCCCTGCCCTGTAGAGAAGCCCCTCAAAGCTGGCCACAACCCCAGTGCTGGCCTTCTGCCCTCTGCTGAGAGTGCCCCTTGCACAAGGGACAGCCTAGACAATGGTTGTGGTACTTGGGTGTCTGAAGACCTGCTAATATAACATCATTATTTCAGCTCTTCAGTTCTCTATATTCACCCATAATTAACTCATTTCAGTCCAGTGCTTGGCTGTTGCCATATCAGGATGGATGGTATTCCTCTAAGGCTTTCAAGAAGAATGACTGAAAATCTGATTCTAGCAGCCTTTGATTAGAAGGCAGGTCTTTTTGCTGTAACTGCCACATTTTATTCTCCTAAAACGGGAAACATAACAAACTAAGTAGTACGAAGCAATTTCCATAAAATCTCTGAGAAAAAGGAAGTTTTTTTCCCACTGGAGTCTAAGCTCTGAAAATAAAAAAGTTCTCCTTCATCCTCACACAGCTAGCAGGAGGTTGCTGTTTGCAATGAATTTCTGCACGTGTGGCTAGACACCATTGCTCCAGACAGGCACATGTCAGAGCTTCAGAATGCACTTTTTGAAATATTTAGCTTTGGCCAAGTTGTTACAGCTGAATTTTACAGTCCTGCAGTTAAGTCTTACTAGCTTGGTATGTTGATAGGCTTCAATTCTGAAAAAAGCTTTAAAATGTCTTGAGAGAATTTGTAAGTAAAAGTGGTTTAGTGCTTTTTCTACTAAACATGATTTATTTGCTTTCTTATTTTACTGTCATGTCACGTATCATGGAAAGCTTCTGCAAATGATATGTTATTAAAATTATAGTATTCCATGGCAGTTTTGGATGCAGGACTGGATATACCAAAGGATACTATTTAAATGTATACAGATACCTGCATCCTTGGTACTGGGTTGGTAGCATCACTCATGTAAATAGATGTAGATTTGTAAGGAAGGCTGAAAATCTGTTCTCAGTAGTACTGTACCCACACATCCCTGCAATAACAACCAGTCTCATCCCAAACTTGCTTTTTTTAGGTTTCTTTTTTTGGCAAGATTATTTCAAGGCAAAAGACATAATGTGCCTTTGGCTTAAGACGATAATTTTGCTGGGAAGACAACTGCAAGTTACTCTGCTGTTTGGTTAGTTTGTGGGGTTCTTCAATTCTGTTTTGAGGGGTTGTATGAAATTCAAATGGTAGATAAATAGTCATGTTTATTAGGGAAAAGTCTTCATGGTTTTGATATTGAAATATTTACTTTTTACCTTATACCATTATTAGACTCTTTGGATAACTGTACCTTTGTATGTAGGTACACACAGAATTAAAAGTAATCCTTTCACAGTGTAGCAGCTGTAAAGTCCTTCTGTTCTTACCAAAACACTGAACTTGGCAGCAGCTTGAAGGCTGGACTCTCAGGAACAAAACTTCGAAGCTACAGTAGCACAAAGCAGTGACCTCTGGGGAACTTGGCATCCTTGATTTGGTACTGGATGCTGCACTGCAATAGGTTTACATAACCCCTTTTATTTTCAAAGGCAGTATTGTCAGGTAAACAACAGGCAGACTGATTTTCCTGAGGATGTTTTAAAAGCAAAATTACTTTGCTTTATCCTGTTATTGCATTAACACTAGCACTTGGGAACAATTGCTTTTTCCTAAGAAAATCCAAGTGATCATCTCAGTGGGGATTGATGCAAGGGGAGTATACATCAGGAGTAGCCTTGCAGCATCAGGACAGATCCACACAGAGCTCTGATGGACTGCTCCTGTTCCTGCTTCATTTGGTCTGTCCATCCCTCCTGCCATTCAGAATGTTGAAACAAACCTCTAACTAAGCTTAACTTTTTTAAAAGAAGAAATTAAAAGCAACACTGCAGGAGCTCCAGCAAGCCCTCCACCTTGTTATCCTCTAAGTTTTTTTTTTATTGATTTGATCAAGAATACTTATACTACTAATAGTAATAATAATAATGTTGAACTTACACAGCTTTACTTGGTTTCAGCATTATGTTCTCAACATCTCAGGAACTCCAGAGATTATAATTACAGTATTATACTGCAAATATTCCTGTTAGGCAAGGCTGGCATTGCCTATTTTGATCCACTAGGAAAACTGGTCACCTGCATTTTCATTACAGTACTACAGTTCTACAGTTGAGACATGGTATGCTCCTGACCTGATGATTATGATCATTTTCTTTTTAGAGATGAGGAGGATGAGGAAGGTCCCTATGCAACTTCTTCGTATCACCAGTAGAAGACAGACGTGATGGCCTGAAAACTTTCCATGAAATCAGTTCTTACAGAACTAAACAGTCAATAATTCAAAACCCAGGTCTTTTGGACTCATCCTCTTGATGTACTTAAAAGAAGTCATGAATGGGTAATTGCACTGAAATTATGACCTCTTCTGCCTTCCATAGGTTAATGTCCTTATGCTATATCAATAAAAGGTTTAAGCCTTCCAAAACTAGCAATGGCCTTTTTTCCCTTCTGTGCAAACTGTAGCATGGTAGCAACTATATACCCCTGAGGTCACCTTTATGCAGGATGTTGATCTTTAGTAAAGATTTTGTAAATACTTGTTAAAGTGAAATTTGTTTTAAGTATTTAAAAATATTAAGTAAGTTTGCTTGTAAATGACAAATGATGAAAATAATAGGAATTTACTATTCTGCAAGCATAGGCAAGTTTGCTGTGAAAGTTTTGTCTACTTCAGGGCTGCAGAACTTGCCTGTGAACCTTGTGTGTGTCTGTGTGTGATTATGATGTATTCCTAGAAAGGGGAATTCAGCTTGTTTTGATTAGTTAAAGCCTTTTTGGTTAAAGAACTGTTTGCATATTGGATTTCTACTCATAAAAGGGACGAATTACACAAGAGGTTTTTTTGTGATATATGACATTGGAATATCAGATGTGTGTTCTTGTGTGCAGTTAAATTTTGTGTGGTTTTAATTTAATAAAATACAAAAATTACTGAAGAGTGTGTTCATAATGAAGTCAGCTTCATTCTAGCCTGGTTTTTGGGAAGAATGGTTTGTCTAGTTTCACAAGCTATTAGACACTAATTTCAGGGTAAATAATGTCTTTACCCTTTCCATATAACTCACCCTTCTAAGTGAGACCTGCAAGAGCTATCTGTCCTAGTTGTGCAGTCTGTTAAGATGAATAAGAGGCACATTGCCAAGCCTTCCCTGTTCTCAGAAGAGGTGCCAGTATTCAGATCTGCAAGTGGACCCCATCTGAAGCTCAGGGAGGCAGAGTGCAGCCTGCAATCACTGTTGCCCTGAAGTTAGGGTATTAGGGTATTAACTTCTTGTTAAATATCCTATATTTTTTCCTCAAGTATTCTGTAAACTTCACAAAACTCTTGTCATTAAAGATTTGCTGGATCTCCACTGCAACAGATGCAGTTTCCTATCTTTAACTCATCAGTATCACTCCCTTGAAGCAAAACCTTTCTGCAGTATGTTAGGAGGGAAACAATATGGGAAGTTTCATTAGTTTACTAAAACCAGAAGTAAAAATTCAAAGCTAAGCAGGAATTGGTATTTCCCTAGAGCTGGCAGGAACTCAGAGCCAGCAGGCTCATTCAAATCAACTGTAGCTTGTCCTAAAGAGAATGTCTGCAGTGGCACACAAATTAACAAGAACAGAAGAAGCTTAGAGTCAAGCAAAGGAAGTTCGGATTTTTCTTGAAGAGACTGGTGAATTAGTTTAGGTCTTGTATCTTTATCTTAAATTGGGATTGTATCTATTCCTTACACAATTATAACTTCTCTTGTGATTTAATTTCAGTAGAGCATTACACAGAGAACGAACTACTTTTCCGAAGGCAACCCTAGCTTCAAGCCCAGTTTTATTTTATTATTCCACAGAAAAATGTAATCCTTTTGTACCAAAGACCTGCTGTTGTGAATACCCCCAGTGCTCCAGCACAGCCAGGCTTGGGGTTCTTTGCTGAGCAGGTCAGAACAGCTCCCTGGCACAGGAGCACTGCACCTCCTGCCTCCCAGACTGGGCTGCCCAGCCTCTGGGAAGCCACAATCCAGTCAGGCCTTTCCAAGAGTGGGGCTGTGCCTGTGGGCTGCAGGACAAACAGCATTTGCACCTGTTTTCCCTGACAGAAAGCTGCCATGCAGAAGCACAAGGGAGGAAGCTTGGCTTCTGGCAGCCTGAACACACCACAGCCCATGGCTGCTCACCCATCCCCTCAGACAGCAGCAGCCACACTGCAGATAATAGATGATAATATGCAGATACCAGCCCCTGATATCCCACAGAACTTCTCCTCACTGAACACCCCTCCACAGCCACACACAACTGGCACTCAGTGTAAAACCCACAGTGTAAAAGCCACCTGTGCCACACAAGGATCCTCCCACAGGGAGGAGCTCAGGGCTGCTACTGCCCAACACAAAGGCCACCTGCAAGAGCCCTACCTTGCCACCGCTGTCCCAGAGCAGGTCCCTGCTCCTCTCCTGCCACACAGACATTCTTCGTGGTGCCCCAAGAGCTCAGGGCCTGGCAGAGAGGCCTCAACTCTTCCACTCCATCTTCTTTGGCTCTTCCCGCCATGTTTAGCAGAGTCTGCCACAGCCACTCTGCCCTGCCCTGGGGCTGGGTGTTGTCCATGGCCACTGCGCCTCACCGTGTGCTGGGGCTCTGGGAGCCTTTGGCACAGCTGAGGCCTGAGGAGCCCAGGGCTGGTCTGAGGAGCCTGGGCTGGCCTGAGGAGCTTGGGCTGGCCTGAGGATCCTGGGCTGGCCTGAGGAGCTTAGGCTGGCCTGAGGATCCTGGGCTGGCCTGAGGATCCTGGGCTGGTCTGAGGATCCTGGGCTGGCCTGAGGAGCTTGGGCTGGCCTGAGGAGCCTGGGCTGGCCAGGACTCCTCACCTGTGGGCACCTTGACTGTGGCTGGAGCACCAGGCAACAGATTCTCTGTCCTGGCAGCCCCAGGGGTGAAGAGCTGCATTTCCTCTGTTTAATTAATGCCTGATCTTGATTTCAGGTAGATTAGATAGATAGCTGTAGTGCACCACAAACCCTGGGGCAAATCCAGGGACCGACTGCCTGGGTTTTATGTGTAGGTAAAACATTTCTGGGAATTGCTTTGCTGGGTCTCTGCCAGTTTCCTTGCACCCCTTCTCTGCCAGGAGGCCCCATCCCCTCTGTGGGTGTCACACACAGGGCCCTGGGCACCCTGGGCCTGCTCAGCCCCCGGACAACTGAGCAGGTGAGAGGAAACAGTGCCTAGATATTGTCTGTAATACACTCAGAGTGAGTCAAGGTGGGGCTTTAGTACTCTTAAAAGTGTTCTTAAGGCTCTGAAATAACTAATTCACATTTTCACATTATTATTTAGCGAAGTGACATATTTTCCTTTGTATTTTATGTTTTTATTCATTACCATATATATTCTGCAAGAAGTTGTGCAGTTACATCTCAGTGCTATCACATTCACTTAATACTGAATAATGCTCATTTGACAATTTACATTTTGCAAGAATTCCAGAGTTTACGTCAGCTGGCTAAGAAACATTGCTCAAATCACCTCCTCTTTAATCTCCTGCTGTGAGGAAGGAAGTGACCCAAGGAGTGACTTAACACTCCTTAACAAATTTAACCCTAGCTCTAACCCTAACCCTAACCCCTAATCCTAACCCAAACCCCTAACCTTAACCCTAACCCAACCCTAACCCTAACCCAAACTTAACTCTAACCCTAACCCTAACCCTAACCCTAACCCTAACCCTAACCCTAACCCTAACCGTAACCCTAACCCTAACCCTAACCCTAACCCTAACCC
>VXBQ01003134.1:2248611-2275844 GCA_013400175.1 Phainopepla nitens
CCCTGCTGCTTGTGGTGCCATGTGCTGCTCTCGGCGGCTGCAGCTCTGAGCCACTCGTGAGTGAGTGGGGTTCCACGGCTGCCTGTGTGTGCCCGCCCCAGACACGCACGGCAGGGCCAAAAGCGAGTCCTCACAAATTGGCAGCTGCGCCACGACAAATTTGAATGAGGGAAAGAGGCTGAGAAGCACTCCAAAGGCTACAAAAGTTCTGAGAGTTACAGATGGTTTTCTGTCCCGGAGCCCGAAAAACAGGGCGTGATTCTTGCTGAGCCCACTTAACAGGGCTGTAAAGTTTGTTCTTTTGTTTTCTCTGCTCTCTGAGAGAGCAAGGGAAAGCTGCTGTGTTACTGTGGAACCCGCAGACTGACCTCAGGCAGGGGCTGCTGGCCAGTCAGCTCCGGACCTGGCCACGTCTTGTCCGCCGGGCCCCTGCCCTCCAGCTCCTTGGCTCCTAGAACCAGACCAGCCCTGGGCCTTTGTCCAGTGTGGAGTCTCCAAAACCCCACTCGTGGGCAAAATAAGATGCATTCACGGGCAAAAAAACCAAACCATGCAATAGGGAAAAAAAGTTCTTAGGGTGAAAAAACAAACCACGCTCTAGGGCACGAAAGTCCCTAGGGCAAAAAGATCCCTGTTGGCAAAAAAAAGGTCCCTGTTCAGGCGCCAGAAGAAGCAGGGTACCTTGACAAGGAGCTGGATTAGAAAGAAAGACGCTTACACTGATACAGGTAAAATGGTGAAGTTTTTTATTCTGTTGTGCACATTTTTTATATATGATAAAATAGTTTATATTCCAATCCTGACTAACATTCTGCCTAATTGGTTCATTGTCTTNAAACCCTAACCCCTAACCCAACCCAAACCCTAACTTTAACCCCAACCCTAACCCCTAACCCAACCCTAACCTTAACCCTAACCCCTAACCCTAACCCCTAACCCAGCCCTAACCGTAACCCTAACCCAAACCCTAACCCCTAACCCTAACCCAAACCCTAATCCCTAGCCCAACCCAAACCCTAACCCTAACCACTGTGCAGGCAGTGCTCTAAGTCAGTATCTCCATTCACTGGCAGGCAAATTCCAACCTCTGCATTGGGTAACATTTTTTAACTGTAATAATCTTGGAGATATCATAAGTTTAAAAAAAAAGGAAAAAATCAGAGAAGGGATAACCTCAAGTATAAACGAAGAATCTGTTAATAAAGAGTACAGGGCTTTCCTGGAGTTCCTCTACTCAATTGCCTGCTGCAGGTGATAGGTCTGAGGCCTTACATGTTCTGGGACTCTGTTTGAAATTTACCTTTCTAAATGCTTCTTTACCTTTGATCTTGCTTCATCAGGTCTTCATACATAAAGTTATCCATTCACTTAAAGATACAAGACCTCATAAACCATTTTTCCAAAACTGTGTTATTTGAGGAAGAAGAATGGTAGCGACATTTTTGGTTTTCTTTTTGATTGTTTGGGAAGTACCAAATTCTTGGCTAATGCCAGCATATCTAGGCAAAAAAAAAAAAAAAAAAAAAAAAAGCTCCCCAAGATAACACTGAGATACAATAGGTTCTTTAAGTCTTTCTGAAAAGCAGGGCCCATGTTCCTAAAAATCTCTAGTTGCAAACTTCCCTTTCCATACAAAATGACTTGAATGGCTTTCTTTTTTTCTTTAGAGAAAGCAATGGCTATTTACACTTGTTATCAGGATATTCATATCAGGAATTCAACTAATTATGCATGCACAATCATCAAATGTGCAAAGAGAATGTTCACACATGCTGAAGAAGAGAATACAGCTCTGTAATATGGAAGGCAACTGTAATGTCAAAGATTTATTAGTTAGCTAAGGACACTACAGTCCAAGTTACAGAATACTACATAAAGAAATAAAAAAGGATCAAAAAAAAAGGTGTTAGTATTTAAAACCAAAATTAATGAATATAAAATAATATGAAGATTAATGAAAACTTTAATAGATAAATTATTTTCAAATATTTTATTTAGAGAACTATGAACTATTTTCTAATAATGCCCTTTACATAGTTGCATCTATAGAAAGCTTGTTGTGTGAAAGCAAAAAAATGTAGCATTAAAAGAAATTTCCATCAGAAATGATTGGTTTAGCTACAAAAGTAAACTAAACACAAACAATAAATCAAAGAGAGCATTACAGAAATAGTTACCTTATCAAATAGAAATTCAGTGTCAGAATTTGGTGTTTAGGGTTGATTTGCGAATGTAGGAAAATACAGTATGCAGAAAGTGAATGGAGCACTACCGCTCTTCATTTCTGTCTAGAGTTGTCAGTACAATGTAAACAGAGCATTTCTAATGATATCCTCAAATTAACAGATCATTGAGCCAGGAGTGGGGGAAACTAGACTAGATCTCTACAGGTTTGGCAGTCACTAACTTTACAGGCTGCCGTAGATGCGTTTAATTACATCAGCCTCTTCCTTGTCCAGGATGCCCTTGTCCACATAAGCATCAGCTTGCTGATCAATGAAATCTCTCAGCTTGGAAAGATCATAGTCTGAAAAACAAGCATTCATTTGCACAATGAGTCATTGCCATTATACTGCTTCACCTAAGAAACAATGTCATTGTAAAGTTTATCCAACCAATGCACTTTATCAAACGTGAAGAGAATTCTAAGTGCAACTTGTGAAAACATTAAAAAACCCAAACTGGCCGCACAAAGTCTTTTTACACACCACAGTGCTTTTATTATGCAAGAGGAATAATCATCTCTTGCTCTTGATTGATTGCTGTCAAATGCTAAAGCAAGAATATTTTCCAGTCCAGGGATTTGATGTTCTAGTCTGCACAGCAAAAGCTGTTGTGCTCTATTACTTTCACAACTGTCATGGAATCAAAAGAGAGTATTAAATGGACTATTTCCAGTTGAAATCCCAGTGAAATTCCCACTTACTACTGCTGTAATGGAAATTCATGAAAGCAACTCCCAGAAAATAGATCAAAATAATACAATTATTTACCTTGATACAGAACATAATATTCTGATTTGAAAACTACTGTAGTGAGCAGCCTTTGTGACAATGTTAGTGTTGTTTTTGACAATCTTCCTCTGTCAATCTGCAACAGAGTGCTGAAAGATCCTTCCTCCTTTTCCAATAGATGAGTGCATCTATGCAGCCTGATTCACAGCGTATGCATTAAATAGACCTTTCCTATGCCGGAAAACATCACTATTTTCCATGAAAAGAATTCTACTGCATAGCAATTTTTCAAATAACATAGAAAGGTAACCTATTGTGTAGTTGTGACTCCGGCAGCAGGTTCACTATATTCACATATAAACACAATAAAGTTTCGGTTACATAATTAGCTGCATAAATGTAAAGCTTAATTTGTTAGAATCAGAAGAACATTGATGTTTTAAGGGTTCATATGAAATTAAATGAATTAGTATCTTTCACAAGAATGAATACATTCTGAATTTTTTCAGCATAAATTACTTATTCCACAGATGGAATCTTCAAAATACATTAAAACTGATCTTGCAATGTCCAACATATAACATCACACAGCAATACGTGGAAGAACCTTCTTTCAAACTGTGCATTCTTAACAAAATAGACAAATAATGAATTTGTGGATTTTTAGGTTTCAAAAATTGACCAAAATGGGATAGAAATAGAAAGATATTAAGAAACAAATTGATGCTTGCCATCATTTTTATAACAGCATAAGGCAATTTCGAATGAGTAATACAGAAAATTGATATTTAACACTCCCCACTCCTGCAGAGGTGTCCTCTCTGTATCTGAGTTAGCAGGAATTTTGCCATTTGCTTTACTGAGGCGAGGATTTCTTGTCTGGTCTGTTACTGTCATTACTTAAGAGAATGCAACCTGCTTGTGTCTCCCTCCTGTGTGAGTAATAGGGACAAATAGTACTGAGCAATTTCATAACTGGGATGAGAGATTTCATTCATGTTGACAGAATGAGGGTCTCCAGTGAAAGATACCCAGGAATGGAAACAAATGAAGAACAAATACTAGGTTAATTAAATATCCACGTTTTTCACATTAAAATCTCTGTGCTTATTTTACTTCTAGATTATTGTTTTTAACTCTAAGATTATTATGTGTAGATGGTGAAGGTTTAATTACTAAACATCCTGTATGGGATTATAACCAGTATGATATTATCCAATTCAGGCTAATTTGTAGATCTCACAGCAATTTAAATTGGGTTTTTTTGTTTTTTTTTTTCTAGAAATTGATAACTGCCAATTTCTAATACTTATTTGAATCTATTGTAATTAGAAAAATCAGCTTTGGGTGCTGATTCACTGCAACAGCTGGAGCATTACATGGAGCTATGAAGCAGCTCTAGTAAATGAAGTGAGCTCTTATTTGCATATTCAGATCAAGCCATTTGCCATTGAAATTAATGATAGGATTTACTTTCATTTCTACATGGCTGCTGGTAGTGTTATGAAGCTCTGAACTCCCTAAGTATTTGTTGAACAATCCACACGTGCTCTTTGGGTGGATCGGTTAAATGCTCAGCTCTGCAATGGTTTCAAGCATCAAGCCAGGTCTGGGAGATATTAAAGACAGGCCCATGGAGTCTGTAGGTTGTAAACAGGCAAAACAAACTTTGGACACAAAAGGCAATGAGCCCAAAATCCAGGCTTTTAATGTGTTTATCTTTAAATCATTCCAGCCACTCAAGGTTACCAGCCTCCTTAACAGGCAATTGATGCTTCCAAACTGCAGAAATGCAAATCAACATTTCCAAGGTTTTTAGTCATTGAATGAATAATATCTACTGAAATTCATACAAAATGAAGGACCCACAAACATTTGCCTGAAGAAAACCTAAACCTCTTCAAGGATATTTGGTGAGTAAACCAATCCATGAGGAGGGCTGGGAATGTCTGGCCATTTTAATATATGAATTACTTTGAGAATTGCTTTTCTGCCAGCCCCCAGGTGCCAGCTGGAAGTGGAGAAATGATTGATGAGCACAGCAACACCACCTAATCTTGCACTGAAGAAACACTGCAATGCATTCATGGTTAGATAAGCTTACCCTGACTGTACTTCTTTTAACATCATCCCAGGAGAACTGAATTTACATTTTACAAAAATAAAGAGTATGAAAAGGCACAATAAAGATGATGTATCAGAAGAGTAAGAATACTATTCTAATTTTGTCCTAACTTACACTCACTTTAAGGCCTATTTCTATTGCCAGAGGACAATAAAGATATTTTAGTGCAAATGAAAATCCATCTACACGGATATATATATCTTAATGCATTCACAAGCAGACAAAATGCTATTGATCTGCAGTCGCAGCCATTTTCAGACTGCAGCAGTGTAGAAGAAAGATTACTACAAAGAGGAGAGAGGGGCTGCTCAGGCAGTATGTGTGATACAGAGATATAATCACACATGATGGAGATCTAATCACATCAATGAGTACATTGCTAAACAGAACCATTAATTAAAATTGGCAGGAAAACTCTCAAGCAAATATGTAGGCCTGCTGCTAACTGCTGTCACTGCCATTGTGTGGAAACGATTTGAGAGATGGAAATTTTTTTTTTAATAGTCTTTCCTATTACAGTTTCTGTACAGAAAAATGAATGTGTTGGGCTGTAGGCATGCACTCATCTCTGAAATTGAATTCATACACACTTCAACTCACAGAGAGGATGGATAGATTACCCAGGGCTAATATCATCTCAGATCACCCTCTGCTTGGCTGGTGCAAGAAGGATCCTTCTCGCCAGGCACCACTGATAGCCCAGGGATGGATCCCCTGGCTAGAAACCTTCACTTCCAGAGTGGGCGATGGCAGAGCACACAGCCATGGTAGAGAACAGGGATAGGAGGCTGGTTTTATGTAAGAATTTGAGAGAAAAGATAGTACGGATACATAGAGATCTGTGAAAGAGAAAGGAGAAATCCTGCTGCTGTTCTGTCCCTGCCGGCAGCTCTCACACAGCCCTGCCTCTGAGGAAGAGGCAAATGGTGGGACAGCTGGTGAGCAAACCCTGTGCAGCTGCTTCAGTCACTGCTCCCTTCTACAGAGCTTTGCATGTGAGAGCTACAAGTCATTCGAGTTGATTTGGGCTGTAATCCAACGTATTGCAGTGCTACTGACATAAGTTTGTATCTCAACTGTTCCCGGTTATGGAACAAGACTCGTTGCTATTGGTGCAGACGTGCTAGCCAGATGCACCAAGCTTCTCTAGACACGTCCAGACATCTCACTACAAAGTCATAATTGAACAACATGATGAGCTAAGAAATGAAGCACTAGACAAAGCTGACACAGCTACCTGGTGACAGGCAGACCACCATGACTGTGTGGACAGCACATGACTAACTCCCTGCTGGTCAGAGTCTGTGGGTTTTGTGGCCAGTAGCCATTCAACCCAGTTTACATTAATCTACCTTAGTTCACTATTTATGTTCATTGGCTTAACTTTTACATGACCTGTATTATTTAACTCTAACACCACTAATGATCACTATAGTCTAGACAAGCACAGTTTCACATTACTATTATTTAAGGTATAGCACAAGGTTAAGTTATACAACACAATATAAATTACTTTCTTTTTAATGCATATGGTGCCCACCCCAACGTCAAGGCCTTTTACTTCATACCTTCTTTGTTACCTTGTTTATTGTGTTTTTTCAGCCATTCTATGTTCTTCCTGATTGCTTCCAAATATGCCTCAGATTTCCCTGGAGGAAAGGATGAGAGAGAAATCAAGCACTTACATCAATGATTGATGCAGCTTGCTTAACTGGTCACAGCAAAGGCAGATTAAAACTATTCTTAGTTTCTGTTTAAAACCTGAGTCCTGTCAAACTAAGTCAGGCAAAATTCCCACAGATGGTTAGCAGGTGTTGCCTGTGCAAGATTAGTCATACACAAACTCAGGATGATGGCTTTTTTGATCTTTATACATAACTTTTGGTGGCATCCACAGAAACTGCATATGTGGATTAAAAACAACCTGTAGCTTTTTGATCATCATTATTCAGCAAAGAAAAAGCTGTTGAGATAGCAAGGAATGATTTAATTAGGGCTGAGAGCTTTCAGTATCAAAACGCCATATAGTGGTACTAGCAGCATACAGTAAACCTAAAATTGTGATATTTTGGAAAGACAACTTGAAATATAGTTACTATATTTACTGAGAAAAAGGATGTATTAAAATTACCATGATAACTCCTTGTTACAGCTGAAATTTAAAGTGATGGCTATTTTTGGACCAGAAAGCACACAGGACAGAATTAGTACAAGGATTACCTAATACAGCCCCTAAGGAAATATTCCAGCTAATGGATTTTGAATTCTTAACTTGGCTGGAGCTTTATTGATGTAATGTTCTTACATTTGTCAGGAATAAAAACCTAGTGAGATTAGTGTGTAGAAGGTTTCTACTGCCAGCTATGCACGTCTGCTCCTGTTAGTAAGTGGATACAGTATTAGATACACCCTCATTTTTTGAGCTGGGAGTGCAGTTACTTCACAGTAAATTACTTTGTGAAAGAGCAAGGGTATTGCACGATGAGACAAAGAACTAAATACTGATCCAATTTAAATTTCTAAAAAGCTATTGGGCTGAAGGAAAATAACCTCAACCAAATAAATGACAAATCATCAAGAGACTAGCAAAATGTGTTATTTATCACTTCCCATGGGTATTGAGATAACTTTTCTTTACTGTGAAATCAAACAGCCATCTTGAGCTATTTTCCTTTTTTCATGTTGAAATAAATAAGCTGCCGGAAAAAATGCCATCTTCCCTCTGTGAGAGGCTGCACTGCCCACAGAGCTGAACCAGGTAACTGATGGACTACAATCTACTGCAGTCCTGATTTCTGCAATTCACTACTGAGCAGCCTGAGTGAAAACACTGCATTCAAAAATATATGAGCATCAGACAGCACTGGTGCAAAAGAAGCAATTTTGTTTAACCAACTGATTACAAAACATATATACTTGTGCTGGATCCTTTGCAATAAGAACTCACTGAAGTGTTTCTGCACCAACAAACATTCTCCTTCAAGAGTTCAGCACAATAAGGAGGCACAATGTCCCCTGCAGATTTGTTTTCAGATAGAGTAGCTGATTTGCACCCAGGTGACTTCAGCCAGCGCTGTCTAATTTAGCACATGGCATTATTTGTCATGCTGAGGCATGACAAAAATGACTGTACTATGTTTGCTTAGGGAGACACTAATTTACTGTAATGTTTTCAAAGTTATGTAAAACAGGTTAATTACTGATAACCTTTAACCTCTGGCAGTGGGAAATGTAAATTGTGTCACTGCAGAACTCTTCACTGCCTTTCAGTACCAGCTTGTTTGAACACAAACTATAGAAATCAACGGGCCTGCTCAGGTTATTGAATATTTTGGCCATCTGATTTCACTGAAAAGCAGCAGATGCAAAGAAGCAAAATCTCTCTGCACTACTGCATCAAACTGCATTTCAGATTGTTCTAAAAGGGTCTGTGAATTCTGTGAATGTCTGCTCAGCAAGGGATGTAGTGTCATATGTTTAAAACTTGGCAGATAAATACACTTCCGAATCAAGCTGTTGTGTGCTGACTCCCAGTGACTATAGACTGAAGATATTTATGCTAACACCATGGAAAATCAATACCAAAGAGAGAAAGAGACTCCAATCACTTGGAGCACACATAGTAGAAAAAGCAATATTCTGTACCTCCGGATTCTTCACTGTTTCCTGCTGCATTTTGTCCTTCATTTTTTGTAGAATCTTTTGAAACATCATATTCCTTTTCCATTTCCATTTTAGCTGCTTCTTCCTTCGTACTGTCTGCTTCTTCACTACTCTTGTCTAAAGAAATAACAAAAGCAAAAAATCTTGTATCAAATGTACCAGGAGCATTTCTCAATCGCATCAATACAGTCTTGGCAAGTAAAGCATTTTGACTGCAGGTTGAGTAAGGGCCTAATTGGAGCCTGTCTCAAAGTGGTTTCTAAAGGTCATCTCTACTCCAGACCTCTGGAAAGAGGAATGCCTGTTTCTGCTCTCACAAACAATAGCTGAATACAGGTGACTGCAATGCAAAGGCACAATTCTTTGTGCAGAGAAAAATTCTATGAAATTTGCATTTGCTACATTCAAAGTTGACAAATAATGCTTTTTCATTATTATTTTAGTATGAAAAAGCACTGATACAGCTTGCTTTTGTACATGTGTAATGTCTGGACTCCAGTGAAGAAAAAGAGAGTGAATATAATTCTCAAAAACTGGACAATTAAGTGAAAATTTCTCTCTTGTTGTGTGCTTATACAACCAAGGTGTGGCTTGGTACAGGTCTTTGAGAGACTGTGGCTTTAACAAGCAGTCTGGCTGACAAAGCAGTTAGCATACTTTGAACTGAATAGGTTAAATAAAAGTGTTATTCCAGAAAGAAAATTGTAGAGAAAGTACCTGCTGTTAGTTTTGTCCTGGTTTTAGTAGAAGGGTTCTCAAGCTTCTTCTTTGTCTGCTCAGCTATCATTGTATCTAAGTTTTCTAGAAATCAAGGCAAAACAATACCAATCCCCAGTTATTCTTCAGTGGATAAGCTGCAGAATCCCTACTATATTCTCCCCAACACCAGTCTGAATGGTAAGTAGAAATCTAAAAGAACAGCCTTCATCCTTGCCCCTGAACAATTAATGCAGGGCCAACGCTAAAAGAAGAAACAAATCGCTATATGGAATATTGATCAATCTTATTTAAAAAAATTAACAACTAAATCAGGACAATTAGAGTACCAAACAGAGCCAACATGAATAAATTCAGTAAAATTTGCATCATATTCCATATTTCAGTCACGTAAGTCACAAAATACAGATGACTATCTGTAGCAATTTATTCTGATGAAAGCAATGAAAGGCTTTAATTAACTTCACAAAAAATACAAGAATATAAATATGTGCTTCATCCTGTGGGAAAACACAATCCCAAACTGCCTATGTGTCTTGATTTTATATGGTTTCATAAGAAAAAAATCTAGTAAAAGGTTTAAATTATATTTAGATGAAATAAACATGTAAATTGAAGAGATTAAAACAAATACTTTCTAAGGCTGCTGAAGTCAAGCATTTATCTGAAAACCAACTAGACAGCTGTGGCCACGTATACAACTCTAGAAGACTAGAAAATGTATTTCTATGCAAATTTCAGGGCTGAATTCATCTAATTTGAAAGTAAAAGCACCTCTTCATAAAGATGGATGTTTCAGATATAAACATTTTATGCTTATGTGGGAAAAAAAGTCCTTTTAATACCACACTTGGTACATATTCAAAATACAGAACACCATACAACCTGCCATGCTTCCTCAGTCATATTATGGACATGGCATAGATTTTTCCTTCCTTTTTTTAGCTTTTTAAAGATTCAGGTAAACATAGATTCAAAATTTCATACATACTATCTTGTTGGTGGGTATTTTTGAGAAACTTAGTTTTGAAATTTTTCAAAATTCTTTTTATATAAACAGCTGAAATATTCAGTGTGCGATGTGGGAACTGTGGCAGAATAGATTTAATAAGGCTAATAATATTTTAAATCATATTTTCTGTATAAGGCCAGTATTTTATCCATCACCTGGGAGCATTTTTTTTTCATTAGAAAGACACTCAGTGCTGAAACCTAAGGAGTAGTTTTTTAGCAAGCATATTTCTCTTTGTGGCAGATCCCCATAAGCAATTGTGCTTCCCATCTGATGAGAAATCACATAATCCTGTCTGCCTGCATCCTCTATATTTTGTTATTTACATAAAATTAAAATGCAAGCAGTATTTGTTGGCACCCTGCCTGATTGCACCCTCTCAATTCTACATCACATCACGGGTTTTTTTGGTGAATATTTTAATTTGGTACATATCCCTTTAATGTGATTTCTGACCTTGCCCCACATGCCCTAAACAAAACAGGTCTGGGCTGTGTTACAAGCTGGATCAGACATCCTGGTGAAATAAAAACCAAGTTAGAATTATAGTGGTGGTATTGATGCCTCACTAATCACTTGATCCAAAGCTTATTGAAAGGAGCGTAAACATCCCTTTCAGTTCATCTTAAGATTCTATTTTCCACCCTGAATCAGTACCATACTACTATTTCAACAGGAATATAAGGATTTCTCTGTTGCAAGAGGCACAATTTTTAGAATAAGATTACACAGTTAAGAGCTTAAAAATATTTTGTAAACTCAAGTGAATAGATTATTCTCCTTCACTAATTCATGCAAATGCAAAAATGTCACTGATTTTGGAGCTCAATCCAGCATATTCTATTAAATTAGGCTTAAATTTAAATCTAAACATGGTATTTAAAAATTTTAAAAAAAGTATTTAAAAATTTAAAATATTACACATATGTAAGTCCATTGGTTCATAAGTGTCTTTCATGTTCTTCCTTAAAAGTATCTGCATTTAGGCCGTAAGTTTCTATTAGCAGGAAACAAACAATTCCACCATGAGACAGATTTATAACCTGCCAAGACATCTTCAGATTTAAATGTCTGACACTGATATTTCCAAAAGTTTTTGTTCTGTCAATAGATTGTAGTGTTTAAAAGTTGTACACATTTCCACATACGGCACATGCTACTGCAGGCAATGGGACTTATACTCCTTCATTATTTATTCACTTCTATAAATAGCACCAGGAACTGAGTCCTTTGATTTGGGTAACAATTTCATGTGAGCTCACTGTCACTCCTCTGTGAGTACAGAATTGCTTTCCAGCCCCCTGAAGCGTAGTAAGGCAAAGCTGACCACTAATGACAGGAGCTTTGCCACTAAAGCCAGACTGAATGTGACAACCACTGTGGTCCATTTGCAAAGCTTTGTTTTGTCAGGAAGGATGTGGACAAACTTACAAGACAGGCCTTTTAACAGGCACTACATTTTACAGGACAAGTGGTGAAGTTACCTTGCCAGCTGGATGGCACATCAACATGGACCTGAACATTTATAATCAGCCGTATTTCCTGAGTGACAGAGTCCATGTTTGAGGGGCTTATCTGATGTACCTACACGTGTACCCTGGAGAGAACATTGCCAGATAATCCCAGTTCTTCCTGAACAGGATTTATTGCCCTTGCTTCGCTTCAAAATTAATGCTTTAACAGCTGGTATTGTTTCAAAACATGTTTGTACTTGCCATGAGTGGCTAGGCCAGGGCTGAGCAGTGTTTGCTCTGAGTTACACTGATGGAGTGAATCATCTTCTGGAGCGAGCGGTGCCTGGCCAGCAGCTAAGCAACCGCGAGCCCTAGCGCAGGCCTAACAAGGATTGATTACTTTTGTGGTGTCGTTTCCTTAGCAACCTAATTTGCACAGAGGAAGAGCTTAGAAAGGTACTGACCTTTCCACAGAGCTGGCCACTTATTTGAAATGGCACTAATTAAAACAACAGGACAATAACTACTGAGCTAATGGAAGTGACCTACGCTGGTAAATAGGTCAATGCCCTGGCGGCAGCTTGCCTCAGAGCAGGATAATCTCATCATCCAAGCAGACACCCAGAGTCACAAGATCTGGTTTCTGCCTTGCCTCACTTTCTAACTTGCTCTTTGATCTGGGATGACTCACTGAAGCACTCATGCTGCAGGAGGGCTTCTGTTTTGAGTAGGCTTTCTGAGATATCCTAGACCCAGTTCCCACACACTGATAGATGCTCTTAATTCCACCTGAAAATGCAAATTCACAGCACTTTTGAAACTCTTAAGTCCTTCAAGTTGGGCATCCAAAAATCTGAACAGCATAAAACCAGAATGTTTTGTCTTTACTCTGGGAGAATGTTCTATGGTAACACCCTCTAAATTCATGGGAAAAGATACTACATGGATAACTGTTACAAATTAAATTTCTTTGTTCTTATTAAAGAGGCAGAAATTAACATATCCATCTGAGTATTTAATGGAATTGGTAATGGAAGCCCGACATGGACCTTTCTCAATAGACAGATTCATGGTGTTTTCCAGACTCTTGCAAATTTTCCTGTGAAGGGTTTTTTCTTCTGCATAATTGTCCTGTACCTGGGAGGCAGTTTCACATTCTATCCTCATCAAATTGACTGAAGCTGAGATTCTATGTCATTACATTTCCACAGAAAGACCTGCTTTGCTCTTCTGTTTTCATACAGCATAAAAAGACTGTGTTTATTAAAGGAAAAATGGGATCATCAAGGTACCTGAGTTCACTTTTAATGCTAGCTAAAAAATTAGTTTACATAATGAGTTCATATACTCCAGCTGCTTCAGCTGGAAAGCTTTGTGCTGATGATGCTTGTGTGAGACACACATATTTCAGGCATTGAAAAAACACAGTTCTACTAGGGCTTTTCTGTCTCCTGCAGTAGATGATCCTTAAGAGTTTGCAAGGCCATTTTCCATCCGTGAAAAATCTCTGGACATCTCAGCATTTGCTTGGGACTATTCTATGGGAAGAGCATATCTGATTAATTCTTTGGACAAATGCATGTCCAAGAACTGTCATTATCCATTGGATTTTCCCCAATGTAGCAGAGTTTGACCTTTGGTCAGTTATAGCTGTATCAAGCCCGTATCACATAAACTATTAAAATTGTGAAGAACAAGAGAAATCCCTCCATTGTGGAATTACAAATGGGTCTCAGCCTTGCAAATCTCCTGCTGCTCTCTAACTCCCTGTGTTATATGTCAAGATGGGGTATTTTCTTTCTGAATCTTCCTATTTGACTGATTTGTTGAGATGGAGTGTCCAAAGCCCAATGCTGCCATAAGGAGTGACATGTCAGGTGACAAATCCCAGGTCATGGCATCACTTGTAAAGGGATTACAGGTGAGATGGTCAGAAGGATTTGAAATTAGGACAGCAACAGTATCACTTGGCAATCAGGTTAAAAGCAACTCCAAAAGTAAAACACAATTAAATAGATGTGCTTTGAGGTAAACATAGCTCTGACCAAGTCTCCTTTATCACCCTTATTAAATTCCCTACCTCACAGGCTATTTCTCAGATTTATCCATTTAATATTCTACAGGCATTTATTTTGCATTACTGCAGGTCTCTTAGAGCTCTGTAGTGCAGTCCTTTGCTAATCCTTTCCCATCCTGGGGCTGCTCCGTGGCCTGTGCATACATTTTATGTGTTTTCACGGCATGCCCTTTACAAGCATGATTGTTTGGGACTGAAGCAGCACAGAGCTGCCTCTCCTGCAGGAGTGGGATGGAGTTTTAAATGTTCAGTGATACCTTCTTTACCTCACACCCACATAATCATCTCAAATCACAACTTACAGTGTCACTGCTCAACTGTCACTCAGAGGCTCTGAGTTCAGAAAGTAGGAGGGGGTTATGGAGATATTAAATACAGTGAGAAAAAAAAAAAGCATTGCCCTCCTTTAGAAATACAACCACTTGGGAGGATGCAAAACCTAGATTTTCAGTAACCAAGCAATATATTTGTCAAATAAGATACTATGAGAAGATGGAGATTTCCATCCAGTTGGGAAAGTATAGAAGAGGCAGTGAAGGAAAATGGAAGAAGAGCCAATATATTTGCAGGAAATATCTGCAAATTTAAATGGTAGATAGTGATAAGCAAGAAAATGCAGTGTAAAGTATTTGTCTGGATTCTTTAACACATGATTTCATAGTCATGTAATGTGGTGGGAAAGGCAATTAGTGATACTAAAACCCTGGATCTCTTCCAAAACATATCTGAGAAGATTTAGAACCTGTGGATATTGAAAATACTATGCTCTCACACACAATATCACCCTCAGGTGATGCCCAGTTTCCTGTAGTGTGTAGTGGTCCTGGTTCTTGAGAACTGTGAGATCAGAGAATTTTCACACCATAGCCACCCATTTGTTTTATTATGGAGTAAGAGTCTGAATGGGGGAAAATAGGAGATAAGATCTAAGTAATGGGGGTGAAAATCACATTCATGTGTTTGTTTAAATGCAAAAATAGCAGGGGACAGACATGGAGGAGGTTAGAGAAAGAACAGCTATAAAGGTACAGCAGGGTCTGCAATCAGTATACGTCCCAGATTCCAGTCTTGCCTGAGATCTTTGCTCTCTGTCCCCACATCATTTTATCTTATCTCCATGCAAAGTCATCTTGGGTTTAACTATTGGCATATACTTTACATAATCACTGCTGCTCCTCAGTATTCACCCCACTCTCGCCATCTGAGGTGCCTCTGATTTCTGCTTTTCAGATATAGTACAGTATACTGGCATCTGTGTGACCTTAGTTCATCAGATAAAAAAATAAATAGCAGAGAAAAGAGCTGCCTGAAATTAAATAACTCCCACTGGCAGCTATATGCATCATTCACATGATAAATACTGGGTAAGGAAAATCACCAAAAGGAAAATTAATATAGGGGAAAATTTGTTAAATAATATGTTTATGAAGAAAATCTACAGTAGCAACAAAGAGACCTTTGGAAAAAAGGATTTTTAAAAATAAAAAGATGGTATTATGCATGAATGGTTCCCTGTATGAAATATGGTCAGTGCCCTTCATTGCCGAGGTCAAAATGAACCAAAGGTCCACATGACACTGTCCATATTCCACTTGCAGCCTCTGGCTCTGCTTCAGGCACACCTTCCCTCGGCCTCTGAAATCACAGTCCGCATCAGGGAGTGAGGAGAGGAAAGATGATGCCAGTGTGGGCTGTGGTCTGCACTTTGCCTCACTCTCTTGGCTCTCTGCCTGCTCTTGGCTAACTAACAAATACCAGGATCAGATCTTTGGCCTGCAGCGTCTGTGCCAATGAGAACTTCAGGCATTAGTCACACCATTCAAACAAGTTCTCCTCTCCCAAGAAAAGGCCAGATTGGGTTTACTGTTCACTGGCTTTCAATGGGGAAATCACAGAGCTTTGCCTTCATCAGAAGTGGAGTTGTGGAGGTACCAAGACTGAATGTGAGAGACACAAAAGCTATTTCATATTCCTGAGTGTGGAGAGGCAGGGATGTGTCAAAAATCAACATAGGAGATGCTTACTGCCTCTTCTCCTTCCCCTTTCATGCAGCCTCAGTTTGTCTAAAAGACAATATTATAGTAAAACAATACCCCAACTGTTCTCCAGGAAAGGACCAAACTAATGAGTGTTTGTATTCCTTGGCAGTAGCTCCCCATGAACAATCCATCTCCCATTACTTTTATGTCCTGCAGCTCAGTCTTCTTCCCTGTTGTTCATGAAGAGCAAATGATATGAGGGTGGAAAAGGTAAACAGAGACATCTGTTCATGCCCATTTCTAACCAACACGGTCTCCTACTCAGTCACAGGGAACAGTGTGGATTCTGACAGTGAGTCAGAGCCAAAGGCAGAAGGTACGAGAGGTGGCTTTGCTTTGGTCTATGGAAGAAGACAGCTGTGACTCAAACACTGCATACTGATCAGCTGGAATGATTTCTCTATTTCCCTCCTAAATAAAGGGGGGTTTGCTCCTCAACCAGTCCGCTGCAGGCTGTGTGTTCTACACTGTGGCTCCAGTAGTCTAAATACTTTACCACAAGGAAGCAAAAAGTGGGAAGCTTCAGAGACAGCAAAGCTACAGAGTCCTTAATTTTCTTCCCAGTCCCTTGCCCCTTTCTTTTCACTAGTTGTGGAAGATGCAGCACTTCTCTATGCAACAGATGTATCTGTGAGATAGAGAAGTACTGATGGCAAAAGCTTGTACTACATTTGCTAGTCAACAAATGAGAATTCCACACAAGGCTACAATGTGCACATAACTAATCTGCATTTTTAGGGTAATAGTTTATTGGGTAATATATCTCTCACTTGGTTGGGGTGGCAATGGATAAATTTGCTACAAATCTACTCTTGTAAGCAGAACACAGCAGGAGGATATAATTAATCTAATGTGTGAAAAGGATTAATATATACACACTGGTGCCTCTTAAGAATTTGTCTATCAAATTCTGAAAGCTGTATTTTTTATGGCCCCAAGCCTCTAATTGCAAATATTTCCTAGAATGGTTCTAAAAATCACTCATTATTTTGGTCTTATTAGTGGGAGATGATTTACAACTGTATCTGAATAAATTGCCAGAAACCAGTTCCTGTTTCTAAGCTGACAAAAAATATTATTAAAATAAATCTATTACAAAACTATAGTTTACTTTACATAATTACAATAAATAGAGCTTTTATAATGATGCTAGTGGATTGATATGCTTTCACTTTTAAACTAGCTATATAGCCTGGCATATGCAGGGAAAATTCTTTGTGTGATGTGGATGAAGCATTTCCTTAATATTTATCTGGTCTGTGATAGATGGCTTTGGTGGAAAGTCTGTCAGAGTCTCCACCATCATGTTACTCAATAGACAGAAGGAAAATGGAGAAAAGTGTGATATTACTCACAAACTAATATTTAAACAGCACAAGTATCTGTGCAATGCATGCCTTGTTGGACTCTGCTGAAATCAAAGTGAGTTTTGGTATTGGCTCAAACAGTTCTTTTCCTCTTGAAGCACTCATCACTGTGAGGGATATTGCCCTTTCAATTGTGCATGAAGCATCAGATATTTATGCATTAGTATCAGCTATTTATGCAATATAAATGTCCTTAATGCCATGAATAATGAAGTATTTCATGCTGAATCAGTCATAACTTATCTGAAAGCCTCTTGCTGCTTTCCGCTGGTCACTACATGGAAGTGTTCCAACACTTCCATTCCCCAACAGCAACATCATTTCAGTAACTCTCCCAAAGCCTTCCCAAAACTCAGCCTGTTCAGGGAGAGCAGCCTGTGCCTCTGGCAGGCTGGGGCAAGCAAGAGGAGTTCAGCTGTTTGGGCAGCATTTGCTGGATGCTGCCAGCAAACCCAGAGGTGGATGAGTTAACAGCACGGTTGGATCTAATTCACAAGCCCCCTGTATTCCTGAGATCCTGTGTCATAATTTACTACCTTATGCTTTTTGTACCAAAAAATGTTTGTCCATTATTTTAACTGCAAGAATGATTTTAAATCAGCTTTCAATCTTCAGAGAGCAGACAGTCTTTCTAGAAAGATTTCTGAAAGCCTTTGAACAGACTAGAAACATATAATGAGGCTTTCACTGCATAGAAGAATTTGCTCCCAGTAACAGCATTCATAGCTAAGAAAATAAAGAGTCATAGAAAATTGTGGCATTTTGCCACAGCAGGATAATTTTCAAAGAAGGTGCACCTCACCTGAATACACATTTTCTATTAGTTTGTTACAGGCTCTCTTTAATGCTTCCAGAGTATAGACTTTCTGAACACATACTGTAAAAGGTAGGTATTACTTTTTCTCCTGATTCATATATATGAATATGCTGGTTTGGGCTTTCTGTACTCTGTTAGAGATTACAGTTAGCAAGTGGAAAGCTTTTAAATATGTATTATGTAATACTGAATATATGTATTAAAAATAAACTTATTCCTTGTGTTTCCATGTGTCTGCATCTGTGTTTTTCTTGCACCACACTGCAGCCAGACCCTTTGTAACTTAAAGCTAAACCTAATAACATCAGCCACTGCTGCAGCAAAATACTTTCCCCTAGAGTAAGATACAGTGATGATGACATAATGCTGTGGTTTCCAAATCCCAAGCCAGCTGTTACTGGTATATGCATCCAAATTCACAGTTTCTGCACCCCTGTGACAGGCAAAAAAGCTGCACCTTGTGACTTGACTCAATAAATGATTTATTATTTTGAATGTATAATTCAGAGGCATAGCTTACGCATGGCTTCAGTCACAGAGTAGGGAAAATTAATTTAGGCAGTTTCCTACTGTAATAAAATGGAGAGAGGATGTAATCCATCTGCACAGACCCAGTAGGTATTTTCCACCAAGTAGCACAGAATCTGCTCACTGATTATAGACTGAGGAAACAACGAAAAGCTGCCAGTTTTTCACACTGATTCTTGTGTCTCACAGATATTCATACTAATTCCTTTATTTGCTATAAATAAGCACAGCTGTGTACCAACTCCCTAAACCAAACTGCACCAAGACACACAGTACTTATGCAGCTATTACAGACTACAGAACTTTCAGTTGAGTAAGAGTGGCAATAAAACTGCTGCCATGCTTAGGGATAGTGCAAGAACATGCTCCTGTGGATGCTCTTCCTCAGTATTTGAGAGTATTAGCTCAATAAATGAGGGTCAACTTTAAAGCAATTTCTCAACAGCAAGTCTAAAAAAGAATACCACAGAACCAACCTGAGAATCTATGAGAAAGCTTTTTCCACTACTGTAAGTTGCTTTGATGGAGCACAAAATCCATCTCTGCATAAATCACTCATTTGCAAGGCAGAGTCTGGATACATTAGTTGATAGTCTTACTTTAAACCCAGACTAAATCAGACCTCTCAAACTCTTAACCTAATCCTTGCCTTCTGTACTATGTCATCATGGCAATTTGTTTCCAGGGTTACAGTATCTATTTGCTCAAACAAAAGCCAATGTGAACAACTGCTCTGAATTTTAGCAGGAAAAATGCATTCCTAGTTTAATTCCATTATCTGCATGGTCTTGCATCAGGGATGAATTTAGCCTATTAAATTTTGGCAAGATCTGATCAAGCTATATTATCTTCATTTCTAGAATGACACTGAAACCACCGTGCTTAAAATCAAGCATTTCTTTATGTGCATCTTTCTTTAAATATACTGGCAGACAGAGAAATAAAGAGCTGGACAGGGGCAAAAGTTGTCCAAATATTCCAAAATTCCAGGAGATTTCTTACAGCAAATAGAGGGATAGCCTTGGTCTTTAGAGAGAAGGTGCAATCACGCACTCAATGTGAGTCATGATTCACTGGATCTTTTGTAGGCGAGTAATTGATAATCAATCCATACAGTTACAATTGCATCAATCAAGTATCTGCAACGTAGAAAGACCATTGCCAGTCCTCTCTCTGTGACAGGCTGATTTATGAAGCTGAGAAATTGCCCTGATGCAAACAAAAACTTTTCAGACTAATCCAGACCAGAAAGACTTCAGAAAAATGAAAGGGTTGTGCAGAGTTTGTACAGATGAGCCCTTCTTCTGTAGATCAGCTTGTTTAACTAGACAGGCTGCCTACCGTGAATGGCAGAGACTTTGTCAAAATCAGGAAAGGTATGTGAGACACCAGGTCATTCCAAATTCCCTCTTCAGGAAATGGTAACGATTTTACAAAACCTACATAGCCACAGACTATAAAATGGATCCAGGAAAGAGTGCTTCAAAATCTACTCCTGTGCCAAGATGTAACACTCTTCATAGATGGAAGGAGTTTTACTTGGTAGACAACCCTTGCATTAGGTCCCATCTAGTCCAGCTACCCACAGTGACACACTAAAGGAGCTGAAGTGCTGGATTATTTTCAGGAAATGCAGGTACCTAATCCCCTCTAACAGAACAGAGAAAACCCTAAAATTCCCCTGACATAAAGTCATTGAAATAAATTGTGCTTCACAGATGGGAAAGTGTAATAATACTCTGAATGCATATCTGATAAATTACCTTTCCTTCATTAGATGGAAATATTAAAGCACTATGGAATTGAACATTGCTGTAGGGAATGATCAATCATTTAGAAGTGTAGCTTTAGCATTTTCAATGAACAAATCTGAAACAGGTTTCATAAGAGCAAGGAAGATGAGAAGATAATTATCACTGTTGCTAGAGGAAGAACACACCATTAACAACAGTTGCACAAAGTATATACTCTCACCAAGATAGGAAACTCCTTCTTCTGGTGTGATTGTTCCATATTTAACCATCATCTTCACAAAATCAATCAGGGTTTTCATGATAGTTATCAAGGTCTCTTTCTCTTTTGTCTCTGTCTCTATGTGAGGAGATGAAGCAAAACTAGTCAGACTTCAGGCAGCTTGGAAAAACTGTTTTGCAAACTGTGCAAACTTCATGCATACAGAATGACCTCATTAAAAGAGAAAATGCTGTGCTGGATTAGCAATGAGAACTTACATATATGTTTCTTTTTAAATTATTCCTGCAAAGTACAGCTGAATATACTTTAAAACATCAGGGGTTGGTTCTTCTTTATGGCTTTTTGTCTTGAAGGGCTGTGTCATGGAAGGTTAATGGTATTAATTCCACTTTACAGCCAAGAGCCCTAAGCACACAAAGACAGAGTGATCTGACAGTTCAAACTGATGGTTGGAGGGCAGATACAGGTAGCGTTTTCTACAGTCTGTCATTTTTCTTTTATTTGTTTGTGAACTATTTAATTGATCAGTCTGGCTCTGTATGAAAGAGATCCTTTCTCCTACAAGATCTGTGGGTTCAATGACAAAAATATAAAGTGTCCCAAATGAGATTGTTATTGTGCACAAGTCCATGCCTTGCATATTGGGACAACATAGCATTACATGGCTGGGAGCATCATGACTTCAGAATAGGACACACACAAAAAAAAAATTATAAAAATAATCAGGTTTTGCCCACACTTACCTGCTTCTCAGCTTTTCTTTTCCTGCTGTGTTTATGTGCTGAACAATATTACTGCTATTTCTGTGTTAGCAATGTGAAACTCCCCCATTGCAGTCACACAAGCTCTCCCCACTGCCCAGGCTGTCACTGAAGGACCCAACAAGAGCCAGGGGCACTGTCAGCCAGGGACAGTCAGAAACATACTCCCAACCTTGGCAGAGGGCCAGCCCTCTGGAGAGCTGCTGAACAGGCTTTTTATTGCTGCCTGCAATTTAACACACAGCTGTAGGATGCAACTGAATCCCTCTCCTCCAGCTCGATACAACCTGACAGGTGAACACATAAAGCAGGAGATGTGCAGCCAGTGGACCTGGTTCTGTTTGCTTGATAACCTGTTAAACCCAACATGCCTGCCTGCATTGTGAGTAGAAAAAGAACTAGCATGCAGAATTGCCATGGGAAAATAAAAAAGAACAGGAAGAAGAATATACAGTTTGTAGATTGGACTTGAGCAAAATATGCCCTCATGTTTTTCATTTTATGTCTCCACTCAAGTGCATATGGGGACAATTTGAAGCAATATGAATGCTCCTGCAGGACAAGAGATCTACAAAATATCACCCTCCCTGCCATCTCTCCAAAAATTAGAGTGTGTGTGGCTGCAGAGTGGGTGTGTGTAGAGAGTGCTGACACAGGGCTGTGGCAAGGAGCCACCCTCTTGCCTGCAATAACTGGAAGGCAGTGATGTCCAGCACCGGAATAGGAAGAGACATGCAAGGCTTTCACTGCAATAAACAGCAAATCTGTGGTTTGTGGAAAGGCTGGGAGGCTCAGACTCATTTACTGGTACCATCACTGTGAGGATTCTACTGTGGCTTACTCGTATCTCTGTTGGCTTAGAAGACATGGATGTTACTGGAAAGATCTCTGGGGAAAACAATCTGCCAGTTTTTCATCCTGTCCTTACGGGAATGAAAAGAATTCAGGACTCCTGAATCACACAGCACAAGATGGGAAGGGCTGTCTAGGTCACACTCCTTGCAGTTCTGAGTGCTGCTCCTGCCAGTGTTTTGCCATCAAAATCACTAATCAAGTTAGTTTTCTGCTATATATCTTACAGAACATTTCCAAAGCACATGGTCTCTTGCAACTAGGGAAGTTGTGGGGAAGAGAAAAGAGCAGGAGAAAACAAAGAATCTTAAATTTTGAAGTTTTTTCCTAAATATTTCTGTAACGACATGACAAGCTCACCTGAGTTAAGACTTTTTAATAATGCATAAAAATTTGGAAAATATTGGAGGTCTTCGAAATTATCTTCAGAAGGCAGCTCATTTCTTCTTTCCAATACATTAGATGATGACCATGTGTTATCCAGTGTATCATCAACTTCTCCGTTAATGAAACTATCCTGATCAGATTTGCTTGGTGTCTCCACATAAGACATAATAACAACAACAACAACAAAAAAATCTATAAGCACATTGCTTTTGGTGATAAAGTTAATAGAGCAAAACTTTCTATCACAACCTCATGCCAACATTGTCCTAATTGCAAGGTGAAGACTATATTATTTTCTCAAAGTCATTTCATTTCAGTTGATATCTGGCTTACATTTTAAAGTAACTCATGTTTCTTTTTTCTATCCGACAGAATTTCTTTAAGAACATCTCTTGTTTCCAGATTGAACTAACTATTCCCTAAAGAACACAGTACTAGTACCATTTGGCAAGCAAGACAAAATTATTAGCTAAGAAATTACCATTCTTTCCTGTTGCTTTTCTTTTGTACCACCGTCTGCTCTGCCGGCAGGGTAATCAAAATCTTCTGACTCCTTCTCCCGATTCTTTGCTTCATTTGCAATTAGCTGTTGTAAAACCTCTGCCACTTCATCTTCCAGGGTATAGGCCTGACTCTCAGTGATCTGTTAAAATATTTGTGCAGAGTACTTATAGGATACTGTGCTTTTTCTAGATTAAACATCAATATGAAACCTGATATCAATATGAAAATAGGTTGCTGTAAATATACACATCAAATATGTGTGCACACATGAACCCCACCCATTCACACACACAGCCTTCAAACCAAACCTCTTTAGGACTTAACACAGTGGAGTGCACCTTGAAAGATGGAGCTGTAAATGTGGCACCTCCCTATATGTGTGTCCATGTGTGTGTATATAGAAATATATATACTCTGCAACACATCTATGGACAGTTGAATAATTACAACAGAATGCAGTAATATAGAATGGGAAAAAAAGCAAATAGCTTTCTATGATATCATTAAAATGTTTTCTCTTTGCTTCATAACAGCTGTCACTTGAACAAGAACTCTCTCATGCAGCTGTCCCACAGCTGCCTATGTAATCAGTGGGGTGCAATACCCAACTGCAAAAAATAAGGTGAGTATTTTAAAATATCAGCATCCCAAATGGCAATGACTAAAGCCATTGAGACATCCAGAGGTCAGGGACAATCTAGTCTTCCTCAAAATCAGTAATGTAATACATCCTCAACTAGCCAGCAACAGTATGTGTTTGCTGATGACACCAATTAGCATTAGGTGGACAGGAATGAGCTCAGACCTTTCCCCCTTAAGTATGGAAAAGAAATTAATAATAGAAAAGCACTCAGTGAAAATCAGAAGACAAATTAAAGGAAAAATGAGGGCAGACACGGGAGGAGTAAAAACAGTGAATGTTTTTTCAACATCAGAAACATTCTGCAGTTTGGCCTATTTTGTTGCAAAGACATCACAGGAACAATATTATTGCAGAGCTTAACCAGCAAGCCCAAACAGCTCTAGAAATTTGCTTAGACCCTGAGCCTCACTTGCTTCAAACAAAGTCTGCACCTGAATTGTTTGTTGAAAGAGCATTAATCCAATCCAAAAACCAGTTAAATGATGATTACCAGGATACTTACTAGCCCCAGATTTAGAAGTTTCGAAACAATCTTGTCAAACACTCCTCTGTCATTTTCCTCATAAATTCTTGCAGCAATTTTTTGAACAATGTCTTCAGCAGTCAAAGGAGTGCCATCTAATTGATGGAGGCCATCTGGATCGTCTGAAAGGATTACAGTTTTACTGTGTGCTGACTGCCCCAACTCATTTAGATTAAACATCTCATAAAAAATAGCTGCTCACATCTTTTTCTCTTCAGAACAAAACTGCCTTTTTAGACACATTCGGAATATACTTTGATACACACTTTGCAAGCCATTAAATCAGTTACAGGGAAAAGTTCTTTGTGTCAATTTTCCACACCTGAAAAATGGGTTTCTGACTGGCTCTTCTGAAAGAGGAGAGATGAACTTCAGGAGCTTACTCTCCTGTTTATAGAAAATATTGGTAGAATTTCCATATCCACTTATTTGTGTCTTCCTAGTATCTACTTTCATTGCATGGCCACTTAGATCAAAACAATTCATGACAAATGGAACACAATCTTGCTTGAATTTCAGCAAATTAACTTTTAATTATGTAACTGTTGCCTATGGCAAATAATATCACTGTGACAATGGGAAAGGGAATACAATGAGTGAGCTTTGGTCTGTGATCAGCATACTTTGATATAATTAAAAATATCCTGACCTAAATGCTGCTTGCAATGCTCAGAGGACTCACTTAAACTACAAGTCAATTAACTACTCCTGTAGCAAAGGCAAGTATCCTTTGCATTCAAATTTCTTCTAGGTTTGTGATTATTAGAATTATCTAAAACTGCACATAATATTTGGAATAAATACATGTGATTTAGCTGCATATAGAAGTGCTTCTTCTTCACAAGCCAGAATAAATATATTTTCATTCAAAAATATGTCCCATTTTCCTTCCATCAGATGTAAATTGCTAAAAAACATTACAGATTACACAATTAGACTTTCCTCCACAGAAGTCTGTTAAAATCAAGAGCAATTCTTTTGTATTGTGTTTCAAAAACCTAACTGTAATACAATGAGCTTCCAAAACTGGAAATAATTGAAACTGCACTCCAGTAACAAATAGAGCTCATGTTTAGTGGTGAATACAACACTCACAAAGGCAATTCATTTGCAAGAGAAATCTAACCTAGAAGTCACTGGAAGATGATTATGGAATACCTTGGAATTTATAATCCAGCCCGCTTTTAGTGGAGTCATAGTCATCCACGAGCCTGCGGTTCTTGGTGGAGTCTGCATCATCAATGGCCAGCTGCTGTTCGTACAAAGAGCTTCTGATTGACTCCCTCTCCTCCTCATTCCTTTCTCTCTCTGCTACTGATTTGAGCAGGTTCAGGTCATCAACAAAGGAATAATTCCTGAACTCTGGCTTATTTTCTGGAAAATATATCAATATCAACATAACATAAAATCTCATACTCCTTTGAATACCATTACGAATATTGCTATAAAACCAGGAAAGATATTTTACCTGTGGGAGCTATTTTCCTATTCTTGTCTGCCTCAGCTTCAGCAATCTAATATACAAAAATAAAGCAAATAAAACAGCAAACAGGTAAAAGGAACAAAATTTGTGATCTCTTAATTATCAGTATCAGCAGAGGGTTTCATGCCTGATTTTCACTCTTAGTAAGAAGTTTGCCTGAATAAGCAGACCAGGAACAAGCACTGGACACTTTTGTCAGTACCACCCATCCTCTGATCACAACCTGACATTACGAGAAGCTGCAACAGATTTTCCATTTTAAGATAAATGCCGATACATTTTCCTTTTTCATTCCAAGCTCATGCTATATTCCCATGGGATGTCAATGGAAAGGAGTGACATATCTGTGAGCTGTTAGAGCTAACAACCTGCTTTTTGAATGCTGGACAGTGAAAGTCTATATGCCAGTTCTTAAAAATTATTGCAACCCTATTTTTTATCTAACCCCATCAATAATAATCACTTTACAAAAAATCTAGTTTTTACCCATTCATTAGCCATTCATGATATTCATGGATCCAGTATCTGAAAGGCTAAACATATTTATAGGAATTCCATTAAAAAAAGTAAATATTTTTTATTTCACTTACCTGTTCCTCCAAAGGTCTTTCTACACTTAATTGTCTGTTGTGTATAGCTTTATCTAGAATAAACATACACACACACACACATATATATACTCAGTTATATGATACATGCAACTAGAAAGAGACAGCACATTTTTTCTTAATTTATAGTTTTCTTCCATAAAACATGGTGTCTTAAATACGATGCCAACTGCTAGTTCTTGCAAAAAACGTCAGTGTTCCTAGAAGAATGAGAACACAATAAAAAAAGTCAAACCCTTAAACAAAGCATGATTGGGGCAGAGGGAGAGGTTCTGCAGAAGACAGAAATACAGATATAGACTCAGCAATCTGTTTCTGATAAGAAAACTCAGGAATTGGGGAAAAAAAGTGCTGGAGGAGATCGACTAAAATAGCAATAATCGGATTGGCACAACCAAGAGATTAAAAATCTCTTCCATCCAGAATACCACGGGAGACAGGGAACAAGCAAAGACTTGTGCAGACTGCTGTAGAATGGATGTAAACATTGCTTGGAAAAGATCGAAAAAATTCAGAGCTTTTCTCTCTACCAACACCTATCCCTTCACTTTAATATTAGACTACAGCTTCAGTGATCGGTGTCTCGCACCGGGAACATTGTAGCTTTAGGATCTCATTGCTTTTAGCCAAGTGAAAGGAAAGTTTTTACCATCCTCCATCTCTACCCCGCAGAACTTTCCCCACCGCGGCAGACGGCGAGAAGGCTCCGGGGCGGGCGCTTGCCTGTGCCCGCGGGTTTGGGGAA
>VXBQ01003134.1:2280487-2350199 GCA_013400175.1 Phainopepla nitens
AGCCGGCGCGGAGCTGGGCTGGGGGCCCCGGGCGCGGCGTCTCCCCTCGGCCGCGGGGCTGGGTCGGGCTGAGCTCGGGAGCCCAGGATTAAAATCCCCAATACGCTCCCCGTGTTTGCGGTGGCCGCGTTCCGCTGCTCTGGGGCACGGGCTGGGCAAGCACGGCCGCTGTGCTGGAGCCAGCGAGCGGCCCGCAGTGAGGTACACGCTGCCTGAGGAGAGCGTGGGGCACCGCTCAGTTACCGTGTCGCCTCCGAGTCTTCCTGCGCATTCTGCCTCTGAAATCTGTGCGAGGTTAAAACAAGTCTAATTTTTCTAGGAAGAAGAAAAATTAATCCAGCAGGAACTCACCAGTTTGAAAGCAACAGTTTCAGCCCCCACCACAACACTTGTAAGTTCTGTTAGTGACTGCAAACTGTGGAACAGCACACCGAAGGTGAAGAACAGCAGTGTTCTCACTCTTTGTGACAGGTGGATGTGCAGGTTTTCTGCATTATTATTTAATCATTAGCATTAAAAAGTACCAATACATAGGTTTCACTGTGTGGTTAGAATAATGAGAAAACTGTGGTTCTGTTTGATGTGAATAAACTGTAACAATATGACCCTGCTGTCAGTCTGTGGTTTCTGAAATAATGCAGACAGCAAAGCTGGGTGATGAACTGCTTCCATCAAATCATGCAGGCTGGTATTATTCTTACAATTAGTTTGTGCTCTTTAAGAAGCTGTGCTTTGTTGTATACACTATTATTATGTCTGAGTTTCAGGAGATGATATATTCTGGTTTGAGTTTATTAATACATAGGTCAGTCCATGAGTGAAGATTTTTGGGTGGAAAAATAAAATTTAATTTCACATGTAGTGAGAAACCATCCTAAGTCAGGGTAGTAATTGGTAAAAAATAATTTGCATTAGCAGTGTAATCATCATAATGCTTCAGACAATATTTTTTATGTTGTCATAGTTAATCTAATGTTGATTACATGCATGCTAATCAAAATAAGACCTTTTTTACAGGTAGATTGGGGGGTTCTGCTTTTTTAGCAGAAATTTAATACTGCTTTGCAGAAGAAGTTCATGGCAAACAAAAAATTATGAATACTGAGATTTTAGAAAACATATGAATAGACGTGAGATAAAGTTCTATTTTTCAGTAGAGCAGTGAAGAAGAGCATAAGACATGTTGGACTTAAAATTTTCAGTAATTTGTTTCTGGTATTTCAGAGACTGATGAAAGAATGCATGGTGAGACTCATCTATTGTGAAATGCTGGGCTACGAGTCTTCCTTTGGATACATCCACGCAATCAAACTTGCCCAGCAAGGGAATCTTCTGGAGAAGAGAGTTGGTATGTGCCTGGAGCTGTAGCCTTTATAATGTTCTCAAACTCCCAGCTGTAAAGATTTTCAGGATTTGTAATTCATGTCAAATACAGCCTACTTAAAATGTTCCTCTACTTTCTTTGTCTTGTTTCATGGTCTTACTTTTTGAAATTATCTAAATCCTTAGCTTGTGGGGTGCTCTGTGTGTGCTTGTAGCATAGAAGGGAGAGGAAATGAATTCCTTTTGAATCATCGGTTCTCTCATTGTTTTGAATTGTGACACCAGTAAACAAATAATTTAAGAGAGTATTTGTTAAACACATCAAGCAGAAAATGAATTTCTGTCAGGGTCTGATTCCTTTTCCAAGTACTAGTGGAAAATTAGACAAAGATGGTTCTATCAGACAAATATTTTCTGTTTTGGTGCTTGTAGGATTTTTTTCTTTATTTTAGAAAGAGTTGTAGGGAATGAGGTAAATACAGAGACCCTTACAGCATAGAGGCAGAAGTTCCCAAAGAAATCTTGAAGGCTGGTTCAGATTCCTTTGAAGTTCCACAGGATTGATTTCCTTTCCTGCCAGAGTGGCTATTAGCTTGTTTCCAGTAGATGTAATTTGAAGTATCTGTCAGCCTGTCTGATCCAGAGAATTTCCTTGCAGTTGCTGATTCAGCTGCCTAGTGAAGACATTTCTTCTTGTTTGCAGAGAAAATGGTTTAACTCCAAGCAGTACCATGTCTGTATGCACTGAAGGAAGGCAATGTCTTGTGAGATATGCTTGTTTGATATCCTTTGTTTGAATTTCATCTGGATCATCTACTTAAGTATTGGAGTTTCTGAGAGAATCCATTACAAGTGATGAATTAAAGTTGCTTTTCTCTCAGTTATGAAAGCCAGTGTACAGATGCTTTGGTAGGGATTACAAAATTTGGTCTTCACCAGACCTGGGAAGGCAGGTGATAAGCTGTTTTGAAGAAAACTGTGACTTCTGTAAGTGTCAAGAGCCAGTGTGTCTTGTTAATCAGACTGTGACCTTTCCTTCCTAGGGCTCTTTTTGAGAAAGGTTTGCTGAAGCAGCACTTTTTTGTTTTTGTTTTTAATGTAGGTCGCATAAAGTTCTCTGGACACAGAGTGCCCTTAAGCTTTGATCTGATAAAAAGATGTTATCAAGAGACTGTGTGTGTGTTTAGGTTTCTTTTATGTTATTGTTCTGCAATATATATATATATGTGATGCACGAGGGTAATCTTATCAGTTCCTAGTGCAATATACCAGGGTTTGTATTGGGGAATTGTCAGTTGAGCTGGTCAAGATGAGTGGCTCCTTTACCCAGTGTGAGCTTCCATTCAGGAGAGGGAACTCTCCCTTTGTGTGTGTGCTGAGCTGACCATGGCCATGATCATAAGCAGATGGGTCAATCTGATAGCCCGGGCCATTCAGTTATTTGTTTTCAAGTTGTTCATTTTGATCCCCACGCCCTGTGTGAACCAAGAACTCTGTAAAATCTGTCTCTGAAGTGCAGTTCTTGCTGTGAGTTGTAGCGCACTCTCCCTCCCCCACACTGAACTCCCTTAGTTTAAAAGCAGAGAGGGGCCTAGGAGAAAACAAGTTTCTGGCAGGTTTCTTTTCCTGGGCTCTGGAATGGTTTCCTCTTTCTTAAGAAATAACAAAGGAGTTCTTGGCATAGGATGGTGGATTTACTTTTGTATATTCCAAGTTGAGTATAAAAATTTTTTGAAGAGTAATTTTATTATTTGAAAACAAAAAAAAAGTAAAAGATATAAGGAAGTGCACTTGTGTTGTGTGGTCTAAAAGTAATAGACCTTTCCCTGTGCAGAGAAGATGTTAGTTTTCCAGGAAGTGATTTATAATATAATGGTGCTCTTGACTGTTCTTTAGCTGTAAAAGTGCTGTAATCTCTTATTTCTCACAATTTATGAATTCTTAGCTGTTATTTGTTGAGCTTTACTGCAACTTAAATGTAACTGATTTGCCTGGAAAAAGAGAATCTTGATATTTAAAACATGAGCAACTGTTATCCAACAGGGTTTTTTTTTGTTGGGGTTTTGTAACTGTTTGAGATAACTCTTCTTGTGTTACAGACAGTCTTAAAGTTTCTGTCATAAAGTTGCTTATTACTTGAAAATAGTAATGAAGGCTTCTTTCTTTTATAGGTTATTTGGCAGTTTCTCTATTTCTACATGAAAATCATGAACTTCTACTTCTACTTGTGAACACAGTTGTGAAGGTATAGTGTTTTTGTAAAAAAAAAAAAATCTTACAGGCCCAGGAGAGGCTGTTTCCTTGTGCCAGGAGATGAGCCAGTGGGGAAGAAGACCTGGTTGAACAGAGAGCTTTGGCTGGAACATGGTGGTGGGAGATCTTTGGGCTGAAAAGCTTGGACCAGTTCTTCCTGTGTTGTCACACAACATCTAATTACTTCTGTATTCCTCTCTTAAAGTTGCTTTTTCTTTGATTAGCCAAGACAGTCTGAAATGGCTTTCCCTGCCTTTTTAAGTTGATATTCTTGCTCCTGAAGCCTTATTTTAAAAGTTTTTTCAGAGGAGATGTGCCGTAAACTTTACTTTATAAATGTACCAATTGTATACATTCCCAGCTCCAGGACAGCCTTGCACGCATTGCAATGTTAGCTTTGGCTTGTAGCTGTTGCCTTCTCTGAGCTCATCTGGTGACTTTGACAGAAAATGGAAATACATTTTGGAGTGCCACTGAAAATCTATTCTTGCTGTCTCTTACATGGAGCAATTATGACTTATGACTCTTTCTGTGTAATGTTTACTTTTATACTGCAGTAGGCCAAAGTCCCAGAAATTACAGGTTGAAAGTGATGCTCATTTTGTTGCTGTGATTGAAAACTGTTTCATAATATTTAAAAATATGGCTTGAAACTCACAAAGAACTAAACCAAAATAAGGACTGAAACTTATCTGGGAGAGATGAACCAAGCAAATTATATCAGCTGGAAATCTCACACATTTAATTTATTTTGAAAAATAATCGTAGTCTTCATAAATTCATCTATTGTTTTTCTTTATTAATGTAACAGTGAGCTGTACTTACTATATTTAATTGTATTTAAGACAGACTGAGATGGTTAGTTTTGTAGAATGCTACTTGTAATTTGTGTTTGCTTCTTAGGAAGTAGGTAATATTTTAGTGTACAGATAGATAATTGGCAGTATTATTGAGCTTGCTCTTTTTTTAAAATTCTTTTGGCTAGATCAAAAGCAGTAGAGAGAATACTATTGAATTCTGTGGGAAGTGACTCATCTCCCTCATCCAGATAGGGACTCAACATATTTTGCAGTCATTTCAGTAAACAAAAATTGGTTGTAGCTCTACAGGAATATTGCACACATTTAAAATAAGAATGTAGTTCTGTAAGGCAGGTGTGAGGAGCTGCCTGTTCCCGCTTCCTGTGGAAAAGAAGAGCCTGATGAGCTCAGTGAGAGCTGGCTCCTGTCAAACACGAGCAGGATGCTGCCTCTGGATGGGCTCCCTTAGGGGATAGGTCCAGCCTACTTGTGAAAGATTTGGGGGATGTCTGTGCAGGATTTAAAAGTCTAAGAAAAAAATTACTGTCTTTTATGTAATAGGACTTGCAGAGCACTAATCTTGTGGAGGTGTGCATGGCATTAACTGTTGTCAGCCAGATCTTTCCACGGGAGATGATTCCAGCTGTTCTGCCCCTCATAGAAGACAAACTTCAGCATTCTAAGTATGTATTCATTACAGAATTTCAAATGGCCTTGTACAGCTGAAGAACTTAATTTTGTAGGTAGTTTTAGTAAAGTGGTGTTTCTTCTCTCAGTTGGTCATCACCTTTACAAATTAATCCTCTCCTTGTGTTTTTTCTTGGATTCTTGTCTTATTTATTTGCAGCTTGACTGAGTATTGAATAGATAGCAATTTTTTCATAGCTAGGGTGGATAGGTAAATGTAATTGAATTTATTTGCTGGAGTCCTTTTAACCAGTATGCATGGAGAAGTGTTTGTAGAGGAGATGGGGAAAGAGATCCAGATCCTTGAACTTCACTGATACTTTTTTCATAAAGCTCTTTAGAGAAACTGATAAAGGTATATCTGTGGATACCCTTGATTTGTTTGAATTGTAGTTTACTATTTATATCCCATAAATAGAGGAAAATGCTATAATTGTTGATTGGAAAGGGAATTGCAGAATGAATTAATTCGGTAACTTCTAGACATGTATTTTTTGGAGCTGCATGTATGACCACAGCAGATGAGTCATGGCCTATTTCATTGTTTATTCAGTGGACATTGTTTTAAATCATCAATCTGACATCCATCCCTACTAGGTTTTAAAGTTGGCTTGGTCACTTCCTCACTTACTTGGTATTTGCAAAGTCATTTGTTACCGATATATAAAACACGGGTTCTCATCTCTACAAATCATGATGTTCTGGGGTCTGGCAAGTTTTTTTGTGAAGTACTTAAAGTACATTTGTTTTGTTAAGTGTAAATCTCATTTCAGGGAAATTATCCGAAGAAAAGCTGTTCAAGCTTTATATAAATTCTATCTCATTGCCCCAAATCAAGTTCAGCACATCCATGATAAGTTCCGGAAGGCTTTATGTGACAGAGATGCTGGAGTCATGGCTGCTTCTTTGCATATTTATCTGCAGATGATTAAGGTAGGCAAAGAATTAAAATACAACCTCATTTGGGAGGTACTTTTATATATTTTTTCTTTTAAATACAGAGTATGCTCTACCAAGGTTTTGCAGAAAAAACTCACTTGTAGTAGTTAGAAAAGTTAATTTATGTGGTCATGTGTTAGGTTTGTTTCTGCTAGTTGTCCATTCAGCTGGACAGACCCACTTCTTGCAGGGTCTGAATGCTTGGCATTGCTGGTTCCTTAGCTAGAGGATCTAAGTCCTACAGTGGATTAAAGGGAAATTTCCTTGTAAATGTGTTAAACATGCTCCCTTTGCAAAGAGGGTAAGCAAAGAGCATAGGCTTCAAGTGAAGAGCCTGTGGGTGCTGAGGGTTGAGAGCAGGAGTCTGATCTAAGAAATGATGCCATCAGTGTAGGTGTTGTGATCTTACTGAAGTTGAGTATTATTTGAGTTGCTGCATTGAAATATTTGAATTGTATTTAATTTTTATTATGTAGGAAAACTCATCTGGATACAAGGACTTGACTGGGAGTTTTGTAACCATCCTGAAGCAGGTGGTGGGAGGAAAGCTCTCTGCTGACTTCAACTATCACAGTGTCCCAGCACCATGGTTACAAATTCAGCTTTTAAGAATTTTGGGGCTGTTGGGAAAAGATGATCCAAGGTAACCAGATTTTTGTCTGTTATTAGTAATTTGAAGGTACAGAGAGTACAGTAACAGCCTGCACCTTGTAGACTGCAAGAGGCTTTCAGTGTCAAAATTCTTGCACATTTGTTTTAAACCAAGACAGTGAGCAGATTTTCTGCAAAAGTAGTTTCTTAGCTTCTGGATTGTCTAAACAACTGATTGTTGTGGAATATGATTAAAATGTAATTCTACTGGGACTTGTATTACAATGTTACCAAATCACAATGAAAATCTGAAGTAAAGCTATTTTAAAAAAGTGCTGCCATTTTGTGAGGACCTAGTTGTCTGTGAACCTTTTCCTACTGACCTTTTTATTTATGCAAGCAGCAAGGAAAGTGCTTTTATTCTTATGATATGGTAAATGTTTCTTTCGAAAGCTTCAAGCATCCTGTTAAATGCTATTTAGGATCATGTTATAGACCTCTGCTGTGTTAAAGCAAATTTGTGAATATAAATAATGTATTACAGGTTTCAATAATAGCTTTGAACTGCTTGGCAAGATAAAACTACGTGCTTATTAGTGCTGCAATTAATTGTAAATATTTTCTTAAACAGGATGAGTGAATTGATGTATGAAGTTCTAGATGAATCTTTAAGAAGAGCAGAGATTAATCATAATATTACATATGGTGGGTAAGGTTATTTTATGTAATTATCAATATTTGAAAATTCATAAAATGAGTAGTTGATTGTGCTAAAATACTTAAACAGTACTTTTGAAAAATCTAATTATAGTCTTAACATAAATTGTATTCTTAAGTGTCCAACTAGTAAATAGTAGCATAAGTGATACACTGCTGTACAGCATGAATTTTTTTATCATTTACATAAAACACATTTATATATAGGGAATTCTGTTCAGCTCAAAAGCCTTTATCCTTTTGTTTGCATTGACCATGCCCTTAAGTACAGAAAGCCAGCTGCTTCATGAAAGCTTTTATTGGACATTACTTAAGTTGAGATAAGCAATAAAAGAAAATCCTGCTGATGCATCTCTGTGTTAGGAATGCTTTGATCTTCTCTTCACAGCCCTGAGAAAGGCAGTAGTGTGCAAGGACAGTGTCAGGTCTTGGCAGCTGTGTGGGGCTTCTCTGGGCACAGCTGATGAACATTACAGCCCAGAGTTCAGTGACAGTGCTGCCTGTGAAAGGATGTCTTTGGCACATGCCTCAATTGAAAATTTCTAAAACATAGCAGAAAGCTCATTTTGGTAGAACTTCATTATCTTCTCAGTGAAGAAAACTGGTTTTGTTGCTACTACAAAGCAAAAGGAATAGTTGCACTGTTAACTTCTTTCCTACTAAAAAGCTGAGCAATTTATTTGTCTTTTTTCTTTGTCTTTTCCTCCCCATGTCTTAGTACCTTCCCAAAATCCCAGTTCTGGTGCTCTAGAACCCTACTTTAAGAGCTGTTTCACTACTAAAGAAACCTACCACAATTTTTTGATTGTTAAATAAAGCCCTGCAGATGTGCCAAAGTCCCTTTGCTAATGGAATGGAAAGAAAATGGAGACTTTCTTAAAACAACAGTGAGGGGTAAAACAAAGAAGGAACATGGCTCCAAGCTGTAGATGTGTAACACCTACATCATACACATGTTGTAAAATAATGTGTAAGCTTCATTTCCATAAACAAAGAAGCTTTGGGGAAGTACTCTCTTCTAGTAAATGATAAATGAGGAAGCAGCTGTCAGATGTTTAGAGTATTCAGCTGATTGCTTCTGTTCTTTTAGGCAAGAATGTACAAGTTATTTGTAGGTTGTGTTGATTTTTAATACAGACCATTTGCACTTGCCAAGAGTTAAACATTAAATTTGTTTTGAGCACTTAAAGGGACGAAGTGGCCAGTTCATTATGATTTGTACAAGGACATAGAATTTAGGTATGTAGTTTTTGTTCACCTATGGCAAGCATTTTATAAAACTATAGTTGATAATCCCAGACAAAAGAAAAAATGTAATTCTGAGTGATTGCTTTTTCTTATTAGAAGTCATTGGTTATGGCATGTTTCTTGCAGTTTTGTTGTGTGCTAGTCTTTCTCAGATTTAGTTTGTAATGGTTAAGGAGGAAAGGGGGTTGTCTGTTGGACAGTTCAGTTAGTGACTGAATTACAAGAACAACTGAAAATTACGTCATGATTTTAAGCCCTTAGTAACTTGGGAGATGAACTTGGTCTGAATCTTTGCCCAAATTGTTGCCATAAAGGAGTAATTACTTTTTTGTGTATTGTTGAGTTTGCTTCCAACAGCTTTGAGAAAAATCTAGGGTTTTTTTCTGGTTTTGTGGTTTGATTTTTCTTTTTTTTTTTCAAGAATGTTCTTGGGATGATTTTGGCTGTTGGTAGTAGCTAAGAAATGGTATGAGTTATCAAAAATAATTTGTCTCAAATCCTTTATAGTTGTGTACTGGCTTTCTGAAGACTGCCCCAGTCCAGTGCCTTGAGCAGCTGTAGGAGACTTCAAGGTTGGAAAAACTTTAAGGACAGGAAGTTGTATGCACAATGGCAGGGGCTAATTAAAACATATGTACTAGAGGAGATAAACTTCTACCTGCTTTTCCTTATGTCAGATGGTACTCTCTGGTTAGAGTCAGTGGGAGTGGGACAGCACTGCCAGGCCTTGAGGAACACTGAGCTTGTTTGTTTGTTAAAAATTTTTGGATTATAGAAGTGTTCAATACACATTAATTATGTGTCTTCTCCTCCTGCAGCCATCTTGTTTGAATGTGTCCAAACAATTTATACCATTTATCCCAAATCTGAATTACTTGAAAAGGCTGCCAAGTGCATTGGAAAATTTGTTTTGTCACCCAAAATTAATTTGAAATACCTAGGTAAGGATGCCTGATTTCATTATGCTGTCTTTAATTTGGCCATGGTGGTAGCATTGCCTTATATCACTTGCAATCACTTACATTGCAGGTTTAAAGGCTCTGACCTACGTCATCCAGCAGGATCCAAACCTGGCACTTCAGCACCAGATGACAATCATTGAATGTCTGGACCATCCAGATCCCATTATTAAAAGGGAGGTCAGTGAATTTCTAAATGTCAAAAATTAAGTTAATTGTTAAGGTGGGTGATAAGTTTTGTAAAATGAGTAGTGTAAAAATGTTATGTTTCCATAATTGTGAGAGAGCAGTTACAAACAGTATTAATGTGACAAGCTGTGTAGGTCAGCAGTGTATTTTATTTAAGAATAGCTGCTCAGTTCGGTGTACTAAAGCTGCTGTTTGCCTGCTTCCTTTTTTGAGTCATCAGAACCAATTAATTTTTTCTGTGATTTGTCTTTCAGACTTTAGAGCTTCTCTATAGGATTACAAATGGGCAGAATGTAATTGTCATAGTCCAGAAGATGCTTGACTACTTAAAAGAAAGCAAAGAAGAATATGCTATCATCAACTTAGTTGGCAAAATAGCAGAACTAGCTGAGAAATATCCTTTTATTTTTCTGAGACTTTGAAGTCAGAGCTCAGGCACCTGTAGCATTGATACCTATCAAAGCATCTTTCGTGATCTTGTGAAGTAGGAAGTGTTAGAGCTGTGCTTTCTGTCCTTTCAAATGCAAGGAAATGCAAAGGAAAGCACATACAAAAATGACCACGGTGTTGCTTGGATTTCACTGAGAGAAACTAATTGCACACAAATTTTGGCTTTGGAGTTTAGCATTAAAACCTTGTGTTTTAAATGCAAACTTTGAAGCCTTATACCACTGCACAGAGAGAGATGTCTCAGTGCTGCTCAAAGTGCTGTTTGGTAGCTGTGGGACTGATCTGCCCTGATAGAACTCTTCATTGGTGCATGGATTTTAAGTGCAGCACACTTTGGTAGAAATAAAGAAAAGATTTTTTAAAAATCTGCCATAAAAGATGAAGGTGCTAACTGGGGATTTTGCTTATGATGGATATTACTGTTAGACCTGCCACTGCCTGATTTCTGTGTGTGTTTTTGTGTGATAACTTGAGTTGTAAACTCTTGATAAGAAAGCTGCCTTATCATCCTGTTTGTGCAGTGCTTGGCATGGAGTAGTGTACTAAAAAAAACTCTGTTGTCCTGCAGTATGCAAAAACTAATGCAATAACACTGAAATTTCTGTACTGTTAAAAATTAACTGTGGATTTTCTGGACTTGGCTGAGAGAGGGCAAAAGCCAACTTTCAAAGTTAGCAAAGGCTGATCAAAAGTTAAATATGTTTTTTCTGTGGAGTGCTTCAAAATATTTTTGTAGAATTGATAAATCAACAGCAAAGCACTGCTGGAAAGAATTGTATTTTTATCATTGCTCAAGTGATGCTGGGTAAACAAAAGATTATCTGGAAGCCCAGCACAGGACAAGTGTGAGATTAAAATAGAGTAGGACAAATGTCAGCATATCTGTTCCTAATGTGTGAGGCCTGCATAAACTCCACTCTTTCAACAGAGCAGTAGCTTTAAGACTTTTCCAATCAACCACCAGTTTTCATGACATTTACAGGAAATACTTTATAAAAGTTGCAGGAATATTTATATTTCCTTTTAGTTAGATGGAGCTGATATTTGCCCATCAGATCCCCAGCTTACTTGGGAGATCATGATGGGCACTCCTTAGGAAATACAAGAAATAAGAAAGAAAAAGTTACTCCTTAGCATTTAATTCCTTAACATCTGGACACGTATGCCCCTAACAATGAGTGGTTCATCCAGACAATGAATGCTGTGTTCTCAGTTGGAGGTGATGTTGTGCATTCTGATATTCCAAACAACTTTCTGAGGCTGTTGGCTGAAGGTAACTCCCCGCATGCTTTGAAGAATTAGACATGTTCCTTAATAATCTGGGTTTGCTTTCTTTTCTTAAAATGTACTTTGAAAGTATTAGGTAAGATAAGTATTAGGTAAGATATTTGTGTTTCAGAGAAACTGTGCTGTTTTCTGTTTAGGATTTGATGATGGAAAAGAAGATGATCAGCTACGGATGTATGCAGTACAGTCTTATTTAGCATTACTTGAGGAGGAAGATAAATTGTATCCACAGAAATTCCTTCAAGTTATGAGTTGGGTAAGGCAGACACAAGGTCAGAATTCCATACACAGATTTGAGGAAGTTGTCGAAAGTGATAATGTTTTTAATAAATGTTTATTAAACTTTTTTTTTAGTCATTTTTACTTGAAGCCAAGCTAACCTACTGAAATCTGTTTTAGTGACCTTTTTGGTGACTGAGAACTGTTAACGTGTGGAAAAGCTGACTTGCTTCTCTTAGGGCAGGTGACTGTTGGAATGGTTTAGCAGCCACCTGAACCTGACTGCCTACTGAGAGCCTGTCTTCATCCAAATCAGCCAGATATGGTTGTGAAAGGCTCTTGTAGCCCTGCAAATGACTGGCCAAGTGCTGTGCTGGTGTTATATGATACCTGGGGAAGCTTCAGCTCCCACCCAAGGGAGACGCTGCAGTTTGAGGGCGTGATGTTTTGTCAGGGCCTTGTTATGTTCAGCTTTCTTTTCAAGACAGTTATTTGATTTTTAAAAAGCCAAGAGTTGGAGTCTGAGGTAAACACAGAGGTCACTTCAGCCCTTTGACATATAAAACACAACATGATAAAGAAGTAACTTGGATCACGTTTAAGTAATAGTTTCTTTAATGTGAGGTGGATTTTATTGTGTTGTTACTTAGTACTATATTCTAATTTCAAAACTGAAAGCACTGCTTTAAATGTATATTTTGTCTGTTCTTTGTGAATAGGTGTTGGGAGAATATTTCAGTCTTGTTACAGATGTTGATCCAGAAGTTATTTTGACAAAGCTACACAGCCAGCTGAAGAAGACTTTTGTTACTTCTGAAACTAAAGCGTGGATAATGGCTGCAGTCACCAAGATAGCATCACACACCTCCTGCTCAGAAACAGTGGATGAACTAATCCAAGAATTCAGCAGCTCTCTGGATACATGCCTGAGACAATATGCCTTTGAATTGAAGCATCTGTGTGAGGACAAAGCACTGATGAAAAGCTTGCTTCCATTTGATGCTAGTTGCAATGACCTGGTGGTAAGACACATGCCATGTGTGTTTTTCATGAACCTCTTTGTAGTTCAGGGAGATGAATATTTTGGTGAAGAGGTGTTTTCAAAGTGAATAGTATTTGCAGTTCTCACTGGGTGCAAGTCTGCTTCAAGTGAGTTTTCAGAAACACTTTTTCAGGCATATAGGATCAATCATAGTGTTCTGTACTGAAAGCTAAAGGACCATGGTGTTTTAGTTAAGTAAGCTGGAGTAGCTTTTAGCAAAATTATAATTGTACACACTGGTTTATTTTTTGTTGTCTTTTGTTTTTTTTCAAAGATGAGATAGGCCTGCTTTAGTGATACAGTACTGCTTTTGAATTTAAAGGATTTGCCTCCTATTTAAAAACTATTGATTTTGACCATTAAATTTCCACAGTAAATGATGGAAAAGATTCTGTCCATATAGCATCTTAACTGGTAGATATGGGAGATATGACATGAAGATCCTGATTTTCTGATAAGACACAATATTCTTCTGGTAATATCAGGCTTATATAGAGAAAATATTTTCATTGCCTTTTCATTCCTTTTAATTCTGTGTAGGTGGATGCTTCCTTATCTTTTCTGGATGGATTTGTGGCTGAGGGACTTGGTCATGGTGCAGCACCATATAAGCCTCATCACCAGAGACAAGAAGAGAAACTCTCTCAGGAAAAAGGTGACAGTTTACTGCATTTATTTAATGCTGGTAAATTACCTGATAAGTATTAACAATTTAAGTGTACAGTTAATTTATCTTCTTAAAATAATAGTATCTTAATGCAGTTCTTGTCTGCAGAGAAGAGCTAAGTTCAACTTAAATTTTAGTTCCGTTTCTCCATAGCTGATGTATATAGATTGTTGTTCTGCAGGTGAGAAGTTCTTACTGTTAATCCTTGCTGGCCTATAGGATTTGAAATTTTTGGGGATTATTAAAGTGAAAGCCTGAGAAGTCCAGCAGTGCAGGGATATCTATTTTCAGAAAATGGATTTCAGTCTTACTTTTTTTAATGCCTCCTTGTAATTTAAAATTGTCTGTCTTGCAGCTCTGAATTTTGAGCCTTATGGATTGTCCTTTGCTTCAAGTGTGTCCTCATCCGGTGTCACTGGCAGACAGTCCCCCACTGGTTTATCTTTTGGCTCTGATACATCTGGGAATAGTGCTGAGACAGGGCACAAAGAGTGAGTTGTACATTTTAGCTTCTGTTCTTGTCAGTATCATGGGTCTTTGTTGCTTCATTGCATGGAACTAGAAAGAATGCAGTTGAACTTGGAAACCTCTGTCACATAAGAAGAAAATCAGGTGGGGGCATGTGTGTAATAACTAGGAAAACAGCTGATGTGGTCAGACTCTTCTACTTTCTTCACAGCCTGCAGATTAGGTGATAGTTAATGCAGTAAATTGGGGCAGGTTTGCCTGAGGATTACATTGTTTACTATTTTTTTCCTGACATCTTTCTTTTTCTAGAGATAAAAGTAAAGCTAAGGTTTGCAGTGTAAGATGCTCCTTTTGTTTTTAATGCACTACACATCCACAGTTTCATAGAAATTCGTAACTTCATTTATACTCTGCTAAAGTGGCATGCAGGAAACCTTTCCAGAATCTTTATATTTTACTGCTCACTCTTGTGTACTCTATCAGAGTACCAAAGTAACGAATGGTGTTTGAGTGTTGGCATGTTCTTCTGAACATGTTCATGTGGCTGATCCTGCTTTGTTTTGTTTGCCTTTTTAGGACAAATACTCTGAAACTTGAGGGAGTACGCAAGCTGTGGGGAAAAGAAGGTTACCTTCCAAAGAAAGAAAACAAAATAGGGAAAGGAAAGGAGCCAGAAGCAGTGCCCTGTGGCAGCTTATTAGCAGGGCAGGTGGGGGAGCCTCCTGCATTGCAGCCTGATCAAGGTGCCAGCCTGTCTGAGGAAGACAAAGAGAAGCAGCAGTTAGCATCAACTTTGTTCGTTGGGCTGGGATCAAGTGCTGGTGTCAGCCTGGTAAGTGATGCTTTTGAGAGTTAACAGTTTGAAGTTTACATATGGTCTTGTTTAAAACTGTAGATACGTGTATGCAAATGGAGATCAAATTAGTGATAAGCCAATTCCCCCCCCCCGCCAAGTCATTTAAAAACTATTGAGAATTGCTTTTGCAGTGTGATATTTTATTGAAACCTGAAACAGCTTGATGAAGCAACCTCTGAGGCAGATGTGATTTGGTAACTATAACTTTCATCTGTTTACATGTTGTGCTCCAAGTTTTAGTGTCAGTTTTCCTGAACAACTGTTCCTTGACCCATCCTTGCAGAGCTGTCACCATTCATTTGGATGTAAGGTTAGAATTTGACACCCTATGTCAAGACCATTTTTAATTTATGGTAGTGCGTGGAACATAAAAGAATTGACGATTAGGTAATAGTTTTTGAGACTGGCATCATGTTAGACAGCTCAGATCTTGGCACTAAGAACTGGTTAACCAGAAACTACCTTTGCTTAGCCTTTTACAAGAGCTTTTAGTTTGTTAAGAGACTCTAGAGTCATTCTTGCATTATAAACTAATTTTGTTCTCTGTAAGAGAATCCTGGATCCATTAAAATGTTTGGAATCTATTTGTATTTGTTATCTGTTTTGATTCCTTGGTCCTTCCTCACTGTTGCATGGCATTAACAGTAACACAGCTGGTTGCTGGGAACTTTTCCACCCTTTTTTTCCTCTTTCTGTTTCAGATGGGCAAAGCAGACACAGCTACTCAGAAGTTCAAAAGGAAATCAAAGATAAGTGAAACTCAACAGTTGAGAGAGGAGGCATCAGACTTCCAAAACAGTGCTGCTTCAGATTTTGGTCCCTTACTTGATACAGTACCTATTAATGCGGAATACTCTGAGGGAAGTGCACACACAAGGTTAAGGAAAGCCACCCCTTCTTCTTCAGATATTGTAGAAGACAATTTAGCATTTGAAACACCTCAGTCCCTCAGAAAATCTGTGCTGGATGACAGACTTTCAGCTAACAGGCTGTCACAGTCATCTTTGTTTGCTGATAGTAATATTGAAATTTTTCAGCCTTCTCCAAGTGCTCTGTGTGAAAGTGCCAGTGAAACACCCTTGGCTCCTTCCTTACCAGAAGAACTAGAAGAGCTTCCTCACTCTGAAGTAGTGGGACTTTGTCAGAGTGATGCCTTAGCTCTGCATTTATGTAAAGTGTGGACAAATGATGCTCTGTTGCTCCTTGTTTTTGTTTTGAATAAAACCACTTCTGCACTTCCTGCTGTGAACTTGGTGTTTGAAGAAACAGAGCACTTTCAGGTAAGGAACTCTGTTTCCACTGTATTTTAAATTCACTTGGAACTTCTTACTTTTTATTTGCATTTAACTGTGCAGTGTTTGGTTTAATGTGATAGCCATGCCTTTTTCCGAAGTATTTCCTTAAAACCTGTGCTACAGCTGTTACACATATTTTTTAAAGGAGGGGAAAGAAATCTCACTATGAACTTACTGTCATTGGCTATAAAAGTTAGCCTCTCACTTTTTCGATTCACCTTGGTTTTGTTTGCCTCTGTATAACCAATGTGTGATTTTTCCATTCTGAATGCAAAGACTAAACCAAGTGCAAACCTCACTGGTCCTGCTTGGAGTGGTATGACTTGAGTTCACCTCACTGTGTAGCTTTCTTTTGTCTGGGTGTGACTTTTGTGCTGGTGCATTCATTTGTATTTACCTGATAGGCAAACATGATGCTTTCCTGACACCAAATTTATATAAGCTTCTTTCAATTTTTTTTTTTTCCAAAGACATCAGTCATGGTTTACTCTCATGCATTTAGTTGAGGTTGCAGAGGAGTTGATCAGTTTATTTTTTTACATTGGCTTCATTAGGGTTTTAAATATGATTGGTAAAAGCAGGTTATAGTCATAATTAAAACTTCATTTAAGTATTTGGAAAGATATTTAGGAATTGCCAGTTGTATGACTATCCACAGATTTTGCTAAAAGAAGCACAGAATTACTAAACAACTCAGCAAGTGAAAACTGGATAAAAATAATTAAGTGGATTGTTTCTTTTAGAATTGACTTAATCAGGGAACTGCTAATTGGTTATGGAGTCCCTTTCCTTTCCGTTTCTGACTTGAATCAAACTGGTCTTGGCATTAATAGAGTGAGCATCTCCTGTCTGGATTTTTCTTGTAATTCACTTAAATTCCCATCCAGACCACCACCACAGATAGAAATTCTGTTACCAGTTTGTTTGGAGAGCCAGGGACTGCTGAGTAATCTAGAAATCCTCCTTTTGACTAGGGATGTTTTCTCAACTTCTTGCTTTTAGCATACAGCTTGAGGTATGTTGTGATGCTGCTTGCTAGTATATTAGTTTATGCTCAGGCTGGGCTATGAAGTTCAGATTCTTGGTGGAGTTCTTTGGAGCTGGGAAAAGCCAATTGTCAGAGATTTCACTGGTGCTGTGCATCTCATAGAATGTTTGTAGGTATTAATGATTGATTTATCCTTCGTGAGGGCTGAGAAATGCTAGCTCTGTTCACTTGTCAAATACTCCAAGAAAAATCAACAGAAATAAAAGGCACTTACAGAGTTTTATAGCTGTATCTGAATCACTTGCACAACTTGACAGCAAGACTTAGATTCTTTATTCCTTTTATGACATTATATAGATTTTGGAGAGTGCCACCTCCCAGTTTCCTGTAATTGAAGCTCAAAGTGTGGAACATTGCCAGAAACGCGTGAGGATGAGCACAGTCTGTACCCAGGCAATTCTTTCTGGTTCTGTTAGTTACCAGTCACAGATGGAAACTCGCCTTGAATTTTCAGTAACTTTATCACTGATGGACTTCATCAGGTAAATAAAATAAGCTGCAATTTTTAAAAACACTTGTATTCAACTCAGTATTAGACAAGGGTAGGATGATTTGGGTATTGACTAGGAAAATATAAAGCTTCGCCTTGAGCAGCTAATTCAGATCTGAGATGGCTGGTAAAGATAATAAAGGGTTATTCTACACTTGCTAAGAAGGGGTAAAGTTCCAGCAAGAAGCACAAATGCAGAGAGAATATTGGCAGTAACTGTTTTTGAGGAGGCTAACAGAACAGAGAACAGAAGGATATGATGCTTTAAAATATGGCATAGTGTAAACATGTCAAGAGGAAAAAAGTGGTTTGAGTGCAGAGACCAGCACATTGTATGAAAAGGCTGACAGCTTTTGCAGAGGAAGAAGAAAGCTCTTTCTTTTGATTTTTGAACACTGCATTTATTTTAGGGGTAGGAAAAAGCAAGCGTCCTTTGTCCAATAAACTTTTATTTCAAAGTGAAATTTGAAAATTAATTTTTTTAAGTTTAGAAATCTAAAGCAAAGACTAGAGACATTTTTTAAATGTTAAGCTGGAAGGAGGAGGGGTTTGATTAGACTAATATGTATTTAATTACTGTGTGCTCTATTGTGTTGCTTCCATATACAGGGTTTTTTTGAGACCAAAGATAATCTGATTTCTCTATATTGCTTGGCTAAGAAATGTGGTGAACTTCCTTCTAGGCCAATGGAAATGACTACAGAAGACTTTGGGAAGCTGTGGTTGTCTCTTTCCAATGATGTGAAACAGAATATAAAAATGTCATCTTGCCAAGGTTCCCTTTTAGCAGCCCTAGATACACTGCAACAGAAGCTGAAACTCCACAGAGTTGACATTATAGGTAAGTGGAAGTATACTGTAGGGCTGCTCACAGGATAGTTTATCCCAGGAAAACAAGTGCATGGAAGGGACTGTCTTTCAGGTTAAGGCAGGGAATGTTTGGGAGCGTGGTAAACAAGGGAGTGGTGTCCCATGGACTTCGTTTGCCTCACTCAGAAGTCTGTGGGAAGGTGATGTAAAGGCACAGGTATTCAGCAAACAGTGGATTTTACAAGGGAGAACACTTGCACTGTGAAGAGTTTTGGGTAGGACAAAAAGGGAGTGAAGCTGTATGGACAAATAGGAAGCTGGAATTTTGGCATGATTTGTGATGTTCTAGGAGTTAGAGGTAAGGGTAGGGGAAAAGAGCAAACATGGAGCGTGAAAGATGCATTTTCTTGCTGTAGCAGTTGTTACTTGCTGATTGTCACTTCGTTTTTTTCCTGTGGTCTCTCAGGTAATGAGGGAATCCTGGCCTGCCAGCTCCTTCCATCTGTGCCCTGTCTGCTGCACTGCCGTACTCACTCAGGGCTGCTGGCCCTGTGGTTCAGATCCCCTTGTGCTGCTCTTCCAGATGGTTTGCTTTATCAGTGCCAGAAGGTGATGGAGGAATCCTAAGAACAATAGTGCCTGCCTTAATCTATTCAGTGTGTGAAAGCAAATCAAAGATTTATACAGTTGCACAGACGATTACCAAAGCTGAACTAAGATACTGCTTCTTCAAGTATTAAAAGTTTTCTTCCAGCCATCGATGTCCAAGTGGACCTGTGGGGGAAGAATGGTGACCTAAATTACCCCTGCAAAAACATGCTCAGGACTGTACAGTACATCAAAGTATTGTTACCTGTGTAAGTGAAATGTATATTAATTTTATTGTAAATGACTGAAAGTATTTATTTTTATTACATGGCTTTTATAGATGCCAGCACTTATTCTTCATGGCAACTATTTAAATATGATTTTGAAGAAAACATTTCCATTATGAAGTCAGACTTGATCAGTTATTTAATTTTATTTTGATAATTTTTCTAAAGCTATTTGTAAGCACTGCTGGCAACAAGACCCATATTGGTGGTTATATAAAATAATTTATGTAGCAACAGATGCAAGGTTTGAAAACAGAAGATTCTAGGGAGCAAAACACTTCCCATGATATTTGATATTTACCATGGAAGGGATAATATCTAAATAGGCTTTTGATTGGAGTCAGGCATGTGAAATTGTTTGGAAGCACCTCCTGAGGGATTATCTAAAACCCTTCAGGTTAGTTCCTGTCTGCAGTTCTTCCTGCCCCATATTTCATCTCATTCCCTTTCCATAGGGGTCTGTGGCAGTCACTGAGTATTTGTGCTTGTCTAAGATGAAGTTCCATGTGGATCAAGTCTGAGATGGCTGAGCTGGGGGCACTTGGCTGTGGACTTGTTGACTCCTTGGTTGTTGGGTAGCAAATATGTTCATTGCTTTCCAGCCCACCCTATAAATTTCATCTGTGAAAATGAAATTTCATCAAAATCCCTGTGCATGAAAATTGACAAGGGCAAAACTTGCATTTATTTTTACTTCTAATTATTTATAGCCTCAGTGTGACTCATCAAACGTCTGCCTTGCAGAGATGTGGCTGTGTTGTGTGTGCATGGCTGGGAACTGCAGGAAGGCATGAGGGATTAAATCAGAGCAGCAAACGTGGAAAATGTGTCTGAGCAGATTGTCTCCTCTTCCTGAAGTAACCTCACAATCTTGAAAATCCAGCAGTCTTAATTTATTTAGATGCTAAATGAAAACTAGAACTGGTTAGTATTATTTATAGCTGGTCATGTTTTCTATTTAAGCATCCAGGATTGTACACACAGTGCAGTCATGGTATAAAGGGAGTCTGTGGTGGAATTCTCTCCTTCATATGTTTAATAGCAACAAGGAAACTCTTATATTTCAGCATTACTGGTTCTTGCCTGATAAGCACTGGTTGTAAAGGAAAATAAAGTATTCTTTTACTTTGCTGATGTTTTGGTAAACGTTCATGAAATTGTTGTAAGAACATTAATGTGCTGATAGCAATTTTTTTTTAAATCAAGCTACTTGCGTTACCACAAGTATAATCATCAAAGCAAATTTCCTTTATTATTGTTGTTTCTGAACCCTCTTACTGAGGAATTTAAAGTGCACTGAACCTGTAAATATATTTAATGTTCTGCATACTTTAATGTTTACTTGGCACTTCAAGACAGTTTATATAAATGAAAACTGATTTATAATGGAATGATTTCCAGCAGACAGTTTCCCTGCTGGTAAATCAGACTTGTGTTATGCAATTGGACTTCTGTAATCATAGGAACTCTAATACAAATATCTGTTTGTGGCCTATGCATTTAAACCATTTCAGCAAGGAAGATGTTCAATGTCCTGGTGTTTAAAGAACTGCAAAGACAACAGTGCCTTCTGTTGTTAATGTAATGTTCTCTGTAACCTTTTTCATTGTATGAATAGTGTATGTTAAGGTGTCAGTATTCTGATTCTAATTGCTTTATGGTAACATCACTTAAAGGAGTTTGCAGGGAATTGTACCTGTGTCAGTCTTTATTTTTGGATTGCCCAACAAATACTATTCTGAATCTATCACCATATTTGCATTTCTTGCAGTTTAATAAAATTCAGTTTTATTAAAAAAAATTAGTTTGATACTTGTTAAATGTTTTTCCATCACATGTAGCAGTGTTTCTGCATATTAATAACTAGTTTCTATTTTAATTGTTTCTCTTTGTATCCTAATAGTGATGAAGAGTGTAACATCATAGAACTCTTGAATCCATTAATAATTTAAATGTCCCATTTCTCATTGGGAGATATCAAAACAGTGAAGAACTACACTTTTTAAGCAGCATTTTCTGCCAGCTCACATTATCCAATCCTTCTTTTGGAGTACTGCCAGAGTGTGATTTTGTTTTTAGGCATCACAGGAGATTTCAGTATTTCTTGTAATAGAGCATATTTTTAAGTTCAGTGCAAACAAGCCATTGCTGTGGGATTGGGAGCTCGGGAAGTGTGCCCTTGGCTGAACTGGGGGTGCTGCAGCCCTGAGCTGAGCCACGAGGCTGTTGGGTGCAGCAAAGCTGCTGCTGTGGGACAGGAGTCCTGGCTGAGGTGGGAGCTCAGGCCCTGGAGAACCTCAGCCTTTCAGTGCTGGCAATCCTTCTGATCGTGATCCAGCATCCAGTTGTGTCAGAAACTGAGCTGCAGGGGTAACTCTACAAAGAACTATTATTCCATCTAGCTCTGTACTGAAAATTCTGTTGTCAGTATCCTCATCTTCCATAGTGTTACAATCAATTTTCTTTGTGACTTGGTCAAGCTTGAAGGATGAACCTGTTTTCCAGGCAGGGAAATGAGGTGCAAAGAAGCAGGCTGGAAGGAAGAGAGCACAGCACCAGTTTGCATGAAGGAGTTGGTTCAAGAGGCAACCAGAGGCCAGTCAGTCTGTACGGACCCTGCTGAGGTGGCAGGTTAACAGAGACTGCACCAGACCCTTGGGTACCAGGAGGCCTCACTGTTCTACTGCTGTGTGCCCTGGGAGTTCTGGATGTTTGGGAGTCAGCAGGAACGTGATTGTATTGGATCCACGTTTCAACTGTTCTGTCAGCTTCTTCCTCCTTACCCCAAGTATTTTCAGGTATTTTTACTGAAACAAACACTTCCGTGGGAAAACTGGAGGAAGTGCAACATGGCAGTATGAGGCAGGATGTTTTCTTAGACACAGACTAAATTTGTTGGATTATATTACCTTCTCCTAAGTATTCCCAAATCCTTCTCATTCTGTAAGCATCCAAAAGAGTAAATTTGAGTAATGGATGGCATTATCTTGAGGTTTTCCTGTACTTGCAAGTAGCTCATAAATGATATTGATAGTTTCTAAGAATCAGAAGTGTTTCTCTCCTATAGAGTCCCACCAGTAGATTTTCAGCATAAAAAGCTGAATTATCTTTTTCTGCGTGGGTAAGATTGTACATGGTCTTTTTCTGGCATTGATTTATGTAAAAACAAAAATAGACCTGCTTAAGTCATCCAGTTAAAACTTGCTTTTTGCATTTCTGTTGCTGTGGTGAAACTTAATTTGCTTAATTTGCTTTACCAAACAAATCTCTTCAGGGCCAGCTATTTATGTGCCTGTCTCAGAAAACGTTGCTCTAGCACAAATCAGATCACATGTTCAGTATGATGTGCAGCTCTGTGGCACAGGCACCATTTCATTAACATGTCAGAAGTGGTCACTCCCATGAGAGTTTCTTGAACATTAACATTCTTGTCTTTATTATATAAAGTTGGCAGTGATGAAGCAAAGAATATTGTGTCCTGCCATGATAATATTCATAAAATTAACCTGACAGCAATGTTTTACCAGCAGGAAGGCTCTGCTGGTAAAACATAAAGCACCACTTAAGGAGATTGCTTTAAACTTTGATTTTAAGGTAGTTGTCAGTTTTCTCTTTGTGCCAGTATTTCATTGCTTTCAGTATAATTGCCATGTGAGTTGTTTGCAAATCCCGAGCTTTCAGCCAAAACAGTTTGCCTTTTCCGGGAATAAGGATAGGAGAATAAATGCTTGCTCTTAAAACATTCTGGTAGGTTCCAGCATCTCCATGTTTAGGACAACGCTGTGAAATCTGTCAGGAATGTGTCTTCCATCTACCTTAAATCACATCATGTTAAACTGGGCTGAATATATCATGGGAAACTTGCAAGAAGTCCTTGAAGAGAGAGATTTTTGGCTTGTGGTATCTGCTCTTTTGCTGCTGACATGTGCCTTGTGATACAATAGAGGGAGTAGGATAAATAAATCAAAAGGAAACAAAAAGGGCAGTAATCACACATTTTTAATCCACAAATGTGATAATACATAATATATTTAAGGTGACCTGAACATTGCTCATATTTTAGCAATGTTGTTACATACCAAGCTACGAGTACAAAAGTAAACAATGAATATACAGGATATGCAAGTATGAGAAATACTTGAAAACATATCTTTCCTTAAGGCTACTCAGATTATTTTTAAATAAAACAACAGATGTTCAGCTGGTGTGTTTAAAATACCAGAATCTGAATATTGATACTTGCAATACACAAAAAGTCACAAATACAGGATATCCCTTTCCTTTAGACATCTTGAATGTTGAACAATCTTTTTTCTGGCTTTAAAAGAAGAACTTAAATGTTTGCCACAAATGAAACACACAAAATTTGACATGTGCACTGGGACAGGAGCGTTGGATACAAGAAATACTGTTCAAAAGCATCAATTGACAAGTGCATGCCTGGAAGAAATGCAGGTAATGATGCATGTAAATATGGCTCTGCAACTGGCTGAACTTGCAACCCCAAATGTTGCTGTTTCATTTCTGTGTTGCAAAGGAGTTGTCCATCTTCATTGTGACTAAATCTACTTTTAATGGTTAAAGGAAATAGGTGGGGGAAATTTACACCGTTAAAAACTGTTCTGCCAATGCCTTTCATTTTTTACTGTGCTTCAAGTAAGTTCTGGGAACAGGTAAAAATCCATCCAGGACAACCCAAGTGAGTACAAGACCTGGGTATGTGTATTCTCAACTGTATAAAGGTATGACAGTAAAAACTGTTGTTGCAAGAGATAAAATACATTCTGGGGTGAGGAAAGACAGAAGGATAATAAGAATTTTGAACAGTTTTCTCTCAATACCATAGTACTGAAGAATTTATTTAAATGAGAAAGGTGTTTTTTCTTATCCCAAAGTAATGAGTGATCAGCGTGTAAGCTTCCCTTAAAGAGGAATGGCTTTCAAACACATTTTCTTGTCTTTGTCACCTTTCAGATACATGCATCTCTCTATTATAGTATACATGATATGGAAGGTATTACCCCCAGGTGATGGCACTGTCTGCTCTCTGTGTCAGCTGAAAGGAGAGGGTTCCTTATACTACAATGTCAGGAGATAGAGATGAGTCTGGAGGGTAAGATGGAGAGGACAAGGGGAGGAGAGATTTCTGAACGTGTGTTTTTCATTCTCTGGGTCAGTCTGCACCTACCCAGGTTCTGCAAGTGGCAGCCAGAGCATCTGCTCTGCTCCCACACTCGCTGTGTCCAACCACGACTGTACAAAACCCACTCTTCCTTTGCAAAATGTTTTCAGTTTGAAGACATCACTATATTTTGTTTCAAAAAAAAAACAAACAAAAAACCAAAAAAACCTCAAACCAACAAAACAAAACCAACCTGGAAAATTCACTGAAAACATTCTGAACAAAAACTCACTCCAGAAACTCTCCACAGTTACTAAGGCTGCTCTCTTTTGACTACTGTGGATATGCTACACTTGGAGGCACTGCACCAATAGTGGATGGGGTTTCTTTGTATCCCACCTCTGGCTTACTGTAGGCACAAATTGCATGGGTACATTGAACCAAGAGTATTGTCTAGGCTGAATATTTTGAGGATCAGGGATGTAAATGTTGGTGTCTCAGGTGTGCTGCTCCTCACAAGGGCAATTTCAAAATCTTCACAAGGAGTATTTTGCTCTGTCAGGCAGAACAGTAAGAGCAGTACAACCTTCAGTCTGAACTCACCTGGTGTTACCCAATAGACTATTAAGCCCTGAGAGTGGGGGAACTGCTCTACTATATCTACCTTTGAGCTTGAACCACTGAGCTGCTTTTCAAATTAAAATGAAACCTTCTCTCTGTTGTTAGCAGGTATAAAACCAAACTGATGAAAATGTTGCTTTATAGAGCAGCTCTTTAGATTTTCTCCCACTTCAGTTTGTATGATTTGTTACTCTCTTATTAGATTTATATACCATGTAAAATCAGAGATGTTTTCTCGTATTGATTCCTGATCCTTTTGAAAGGAGTGAACTTAATCCATTACAGCCCTACTTTCTGTCAAAGCTTTTTCAGTTAGCGTGGAAATGATAAAAATATTCGCACCTAGGGCCTTGGGGGTAAATTCCATGCATTGCTCTTGCCTTCATCTGTCTATTTTTACATAGCCATGCATCCGAGTTTACTTTCTGTTCACATGTTCAGCCTTGAACACAAAGCTAGCGAGATCATGGTGAATAGCAATCTGTGTCTGAACAATATATATCAGCAGCCTTGTTCACTCTGCCCCTTGAAAAAGACTGAATTATCTGAACAAATATTAAAATCGATAGCTTTCTGATTTAAGTTTTCCACTTCATCGTGAGCCTGGTGAGCACCTTCTGGGCCCTGGGGACTGTAGTAAGACTGATGGGAAGGAAGCTTGCTTGCCTACCATGGCTTATGAAGGGTGGCCAGTTCTAGAGAGAAGATTTTGGTTGGTTTCTTGCCTTTGAGCACACTTTCAAAGAATCTTCTCATCGAGTAGTTTGTTGATGCCGTTGCAGATCTTTTTGAGGTATGGCCGGCAATCCCCGTCCAGGCTGTACAGGGCGGACAGGAACTCCACATCCGCAAAGTGGTTGAAGACGTGGTTGATGCGCCCGTGGGACCGTGCTGTCAGGTGTCGCCCTACGAGTTCATGCACGAGGTCTTTGCACTCATTCAGCAGTTCTGCGAGCACATTCCTGTCAAAAGTGTATTCCACCTCGTAGAAGCTGACGATTGTCATGGCAGTTTGGTTCAGCTTCTTCCTGAACTTGTCTACGATCTCCAGCTCTTCCTGGTTGAACTGATTATTTCGATAGAGGATGCCGATTTTTATTGCCACCTTGATCAGGTCTTTCATGATTTTATGGGCTTCTTTTTTGTTTCTGGTGTGTTCCTTTGTTACTTTGTACAGCTCATCGAAGATTTCACTGCTTGTGTCATCGATTAGCATGTTAGCCATGGTTTTGGTCGCCATTTTACTCAGGATCTTTTTTTGGGCTTGCAGTGCAAGATTCTTGGAGCTGAAATAATCGGGACCTGGTTTGGGATAGTAAAAAGGGGAAATGTTAGTTTTATTTGGCGCATTATTTTTGCAATCAGTTAAGAAAAGTAGTACCTGAATACTAACTGAGACCTTCATGTGTCACTGACCAGAACAGTCACAACTGCAGGAACACTCCCAACACACTATTGCCAGGTATCCTTGGGGTTCCACACACCCATGTTTCAGGTCTTGCTGTCACTGAGGGCTTTTGCTTGTAAATAAAGAACAGAATATTCTGGCAGGGGACATATATGCTGATTCATATAACTACTAGCTTCGTAGTTCAGTATGAAAGCTTTCTTGGCAGAGAGATCTGCTGAGATGTTGTAGTTGAAATAATACATGAGGTATTAGAGAAAGCAAAAAGAGACAGTGACAAGCAATATATGAATCTTCAGAATTGCACTTGTGTCATTGGGAGGCACTGTTGTTCCATGGTTAGGCTAAGCAGATTCACAAGCATGGATTTATTTTATCTTGATCTGTCGTATCAATGCCTTCCCCTTTTGTTACCAATTTGGAAAACTATAAAATACTACTTTTATAAAATGTTGGTGCTTCAGTGCATGCAGTTCCTGCTAGACAAAAACATCTGAGCTATTTGCTCTACATTTATCAAACAAGAATTTTGTATTTTTAATCTTTTACTCATATCTGCATATTTCACTCAGCAGAGCACCCAAACACATGGCTACTGCTGGGCTTAATCCCATGAGCTTCTGTAATTCATGGTCGAGATTAATTTGACCCTCCTCTGTTCTTCACATTAATGTTGGCTTTTAACCGACCCTCTGTGGACAAAGCAAAGGAAATATGGATATGAAATAATTCTCCAGGTTAATACTGGGGCAGCAAAGCCTCTGTTGGATCAAAGGGCACTTTATCATTGTAGCCAGGTGGTGATGAGGTGTGTATCTGAGGAGGACAGCCAGTGAGCTCTGAGTGATGGCAGAGTGGCCTCTTTGTTCTCAGACACCTTCCTTTCCTTCCCTCACATCTCCCCTCAGAACTCTCCTGCAAAGCAGGAGGTGCCCATGTGTCCCTGCCAGCTGGGCACCTCGCTCTGCTCACCAGGACACCAGAGCCTTGGCTGCTTCCAGGGGGATGGAGGTAACCACATCTTTCATCAGCTGCTGGGAAATCAAACCACTAAGAGATTAAAAATTACAATAAAAATCAAGTCTTCCAGTACTTATTTGATTGTGGAGCCTGAGTCCTTAAGCTGGTGGGGTGAGCTCCAAGGCTTTCCAGCCTTCAGCACATGAGTGCTGTCACTTCCCCTGTGCTTCTTATACCCTCCAGCCAGGAAAAATGGGTGCTGGCTGCCAGTGCTCACTTGGAGTAAGTAACACTGGATTTAAAGTCCTCTTTTTAATTCTGATTTTCAGGTTGGCTGGAATATTAAAGTTGTCATCTTTGTGTGCCACAGCTGTACTGCTGAGCAATGTTAAAGAGTAACATTTAATTTCAACTGAACCACCACCTGGAAAAAATAATTCAATGTGCTTAAAAGAATTGCCTGTCATTTGGAGAGAAAATTGTGGGGCTGAGCTGCTGTCTAGAGGAAATAGGAAAAACTGTGATTTAATCTAGAAATGATAAAACCAGGATGAAAGCATTCTTTCACTTAGCAGTACGTGGGTATATAAATAGTATCCGTGAGGAGTAATTATGTGCATTTGACACACTGAAATGGTAGATTGTTAGTGTCTGTTTCTGTAGTAAGTGCTTGCTGGTAATCAAGTGGATGTAGTTGATCAGCACCTGGCTTGATCAAAACCTGAAAATAATAGCAGTAGATTTTTAGAATATTAATTTTACTGAAGTTCATGACACTTCAGCCTCGTGTCCCTTTGCCCAGGTGAGAGCCCAGCTGAATCCTGCAGCAGAGCCAGCTGTCCCTGCAGAGCTGCTGCAATTCTGTGGCTCGAGCAAAGCTAGCAGTTGGGGTGAGTGAAACATCCCATCCCCATCACACTCCCTGGGGGGGTTTGGGAGCAGCATAGCCACCAGCTCCTTAAATACAGACACATGCATCTGCCCTCCCACCTATGTGATCTCTGAGACAAAGCTGGAGGCTAAATTAGCACATAAAATCTTCTAATGAACTTTTCAGAAGGGAGGGTTGTCCTGCACAGAAAAAAAAGTGGTATATATGTTAGTGTGTCCAAAGTCCTATCTCCTATCAACAAAACTGAGCAGTGTGACCTTCAAATGGGTCTCTTTCCTGGAACACCCTGGGTTTGGTAGCTCAGACAATGATACCACAGCTCCCAGTGAAAGGTGCAGGCTGTGAAAGGGACAGCACAGCTGGAAACCATCAGGCCAAATTTAACTGAATGTTAAGGCTGGAATGTTTTTCCATGGTGGGTCCCAACTGTGGGATCTACTATTTAACAGCATGAGACTGAGCTCCTCCTCATCTTTCTAAAAGTAAAATAAAGAAATGCATTATTGCCTTGCTGCTGTGGCTCCCTCCCCACTGTGCTCCTGCCTCTCCATCCTATCCTTCCATGGCATCTGCAATCCCCCAGCCATGCCAGCTCTCCGAAACCAGGCAGACCCAAATCCTTTGTGCACGCTCCTTTCCCCTGACTCCCTCCATGACCATGCTGCTCTCTGTACTGCACAAGCTGTAGAAGCTGGTAATTAGTTTCACCACCATGGCTGCCATGTGTTTTATCCCAGTCAGCTGTACTAGAGGTTCCAGTGGGCACAGGCAGGGCCTGGTGGGACACAGATTGTTGTGCACTGTGGTGTCTGTTAAATGCCGAAGCTGCAGCTGCTGCCACGGTCCCTCCACCATGTCAGGGAACTGCTGACAAGCTCAGGAGGAGGTGAAGGGCAGCATTCCACCTGCCCCAGCAAGCTGCCTGCCTGGGCTCTGCCACGGGCACTCTGCAGAGCCCTGGCCACGGCCTCCACTGCCCGAGCTCCTGCTGCTGGACTCAGACAATGTGTGTGGGATGGCAAGAAGGCAGACAGCAGCCATCAGCCCACTTGTGCATCCAGACAGCAGCGTGGGGGCTGTTCACAAAGGGCTGTGCTCGGGTTTGCTTTGATTCAGAGCGTGCGCAGCTTTGCAGCACCGTGTACTGAGAGTGAGAGAAGCTGTTTGGATTGATTGTTTGGATTCCTGCCTCCAAAATCACACTGTGCTCAGACACCCAGGTGACGCCTTGCCTTTGAAAGATCACAAGTGCTTAGCCACATGAATACATTCAGGCTTTCGTGAGGACAGCATGTTTACCGTGGCAGCCTTTTCTTACTGCAGCACATTGCTCACTACACAAAACACATCTTCACCTCCTACATACAGCAATTCTATTTTCTGCTTTCTTTCATACAGCAAAACAAATCAGCAACGACATTATAGATGCTATTAGCTTTCAGGAACATTTCACCAAGGCTAAAAATGAAAAACCACCCTCAAAGCATACTGCTTTGTTGGGGAGTGATTAGCTTCCATTATAGAAAATCTAACATCTTAGATTTTACTAAAGAAAGGGCCAGTTCTGCTTCAGATCTGCTCTCACCTCCTGTCATCTAGAAAGCTGTGTATGATAAAAGCTGTTTAAAAAGCTCCTTGTGATGGGATTGATCCCACAGCAATCTTCCATTCAAGTGCAGCTCTCCATGCCTGTGTTTTCCCTGCTGAGGTGCCCACGGAGGGGTGGCGAGTGCCCAGCTGTGGGCAGGAGGATGGAGAGAGGCTCCCGGTCCCCAGGGAGTCCCATGCTCAGGGCAGGACACACTCCCCACCAGTGACCACCCAGCTCCTGGCACGCGGTGCTGAACATGACAAAGATGTCTCACATCCACTAAACTTAATAACACGATTGCTTAATAACAGAGTTGCTTAATAACAGAAGTGGAGAAAAAGTTTGGCAACTCTAGCGAGTGGATGTAAGAGTTTTATATTTTAGGAGTTTTTGAGACTAAAATGCAAGAACATCTGTAATATTCTCCAAATATTTTGATTGCAGATGGCTGTACCAAGTACAAAATGGTCAGAACGAAATGCTCAGCAATACTATTTTTATGTAAATCTGCATTCAGCCACTCTGTACTAAACACATGGCAAATCCAGTCAACCAGAAGATGCTCCCACTATGGTGAGGAGGGAGAATGGTCAACATTTGCTGGAAACAATTATGAGGATATGGAAACCAGCCTCCTGAGCATTTCCCTCTCAGTTAGCCACTTAGTTAAAGCCATAATACCATTTTGCAGCCAGGATATTTTCTCCCCTGGCTAACGGCTGAAAGTTGAGTTGAAGTGAACTCTGGAGGGAGTGTGGCTTCCCTGCAAAAATGGAGAGGAGTTGATCTGAAGGGTTTCTATGGAGGTTTTCCAGTGCATTTTTAATTGTATCAGCAGGCTGTCTGGAATTTCACCTGACACTGGGAGCTGTTACCCCAGTGCCTGCTGCAGCTTGTCCTGGGTAATCAGTTACCTCAGCCATTGGCTTCACCTGCTCCACAGTGAGACACATGTGGAGCCTTTGTCTGAATTTCCACTACACTGAGTGTAACCCCTGCTCCCAGCAGTCAGGGTGGTTGTGTTTTCCAGCCAAGGAGTGCACGTGGTGGAGCTACTGAGTAGGCTTGACAGCATCCTGGAGAGGTGAGTTGAGCTGTTTTAAATTAAATGTCTGAGCTAAAATCATGAAGAGGCTGCAGGTCTGAAGAGGGTTCCTACACCTTGGCTGGAATGGGAGGTGATGGGAACCAAAAAAGGTTCCCTGCATCTGTGCTGCAGCTGTACTGGAAGTAAGCAAAGGGCTGAGTCTTAACTGAACAAGATGGAAATGTGTAACAAAGTAAAGATGATGAAGAGACTGAAATATTTTTAATACTCCTGAATCTTCACTTTTAAAATGCAGCCCAGCTTCTGCAGCAAAAGTCAGGCTTTAAGGAGTCAGCAGTGCTGCTGGAAACATGGGCATCCCTCCAGCTGCTAGCCGTTGCTCAGGCTTGTGGGAGAGGGACCAAGCCAAGGGCCAGGCATGCGCTCAGAGTCTGCTACAGTGTGAGATAGCTGGGTTGTGAAAATTGTTGTAGGAATGTGCTGTTTTAATGATTTGTGTGACCCAGTTTGAATGCACCTGTGTACTTTAACTTAGTGACATACCTGTCCCTGAGCCTGGAGAGTCTGGGAATGACAATGAGGCAGTTGGATTGTAAAGCTCGTGCAGTGGATATCTGAATAGTTAACCCAGCATTGCTGCTGATGTTGATAATTTACTGTGTTGCAGCTTGTTTCTTTATAACCTAAAGTTTTGGCTGTAATGGCTCCTTTTCTTGACACAAACACAAAAAAATCTAGTTGCTTGATTTCCATCATTCAGGAGAAATATTAGAGGAAATGAGCGGCAAACGTGTGTGTTTTATTTATCCAGCAAGTCTCACTTACATGTTATAGGATTGATTAGAAATGTGAACTGCAGGATTTAGGATTTCAAAGTAGGTCTAAAAGCAGACAGGAAAAAAAGTCCACTAAAGCACTTGTCCTGTAGTGTTTTAGTCCTGAGCAGCCCAGGCACGAGCTCTGAGTGTGTGTATTACTCTTGGACAGCTACAGGATCACAGCAGAAGAAACATTCAGTGTTTCCAGCAACTTTCAGCCAAGAAATCCAATAGAGCAGATGGAATACATCAGCTTTCAGGGAGGGCCAATTTAAACACGTGTAAGCACCAGGGGCCCAGTGCTCAAACTTTAACACTTCTAAATTGTTACTGTGAGCATAGAAGGGTTGCTCGTATCCGCAGTGGAACTGGAGATTACAGACTGATAATTATATGATCCTGGGAGAACGTACCAGTACCCAAACGTCTGAAAGCAGAACTTGGACATGCTGGAAATGGCAGTAACAGTCCTGTACAGAGGAAATATGACTGAATGGAAAAAAAGACTATTTTTCCTTTCAGTGCTTCAGATGAGCAGCAATTATGCCACAAAAAAAAGCTCTGTCTGGGAATCTGGGGACTGGATATTCCAACAGATAGTCTTATTTCTGCTGCTGATTTGTATCTGGCATTTACTTTACTAGTACTGTGTTGTTGCTACATACAAGAGTTGCCTTTCAATACCTGGAGGAAGTGGTGGAAGGCTTCTGCAAAGAGAAGAGCAGTGCAGAGTGAGTGGACAGACTGCTGTCCTCTGGGTAATGCCTCCACGAGCCTGTCCAGGGGAGAGGAGCTCAGCTGCAGTTTCCATCAGCTCTGACAGAGTTGCCAAAAAAGGGTCTGGCTGAGTTTTGCTCCTGCTGCCCCTGGTAGCTGTTTGGGAACTGAACTGCACCGTGTGCTCCTCTCCTGGGTCTGAAAGCAGTAGCTGGCAAGTGCTCTGTGGATGACAGCACTGTCCCGGAGCTGAGCCTGGCTCACAGGGTGGAAACCCTCCCAGGCACTCCCTTGAATATATGGCACAGCCAACACCACGCTGGGATTTTGTATGGCTGCTGTTTGACATTACAAATGAGACATTACGCTTGGTCATATCCTGCAAACTCTCATCCAGCTTGTGGGAGAGGAAACCACTCCCTGCCAAAGGGGCTCAGTGAGGATCATCTCTGCTATTGTGTCCCACAAACCAAAGGGCTGGACCAGGCAGCTGCTTTGGTCAGGACCCAGCCCTGGTCCAGCCTGTCAGGAACCAGCTAAGTGCATGCAAGCAGCAGACACCTCTCTGAAAGTAGCCACTAAAGCTTTTAATTTTATTAACCTGATAACATAAATCAGAACCAAAGCCTAAACCAGGTGGCAGCTCAGGGAATGGTATCTTTGTGGGGTGCCTTTCAAGAGTTCACTTTCAACTTTGCACCTTGTATTTTGCAGCCTTGGGGGAAGCTCTGCTAAGGCAGCAAACACATCTGGTTAGCTCCTGGCAGCTGGCAGCGAGCGTAAGTGATGCAGAGCGTGCACAGCACCCCAAAATACACCCAGAGTGTGAGCAAGGCTTTGCTCTTAAGCAAACTGCTCAGGAGTTAAAGTCTGTCTGCCAGGAATGACAGTAAAATACCAGGGTGTTTGGGTTTCTGAGCTTTACTACACAACTAGAAGAGGTTTTGATAAACTGACCACTGTATTTTATAAACAGGTGTAAAGCCTGTTGATGTCAGTATATGTTCATTGCAAAATACATTGAAAAGAGCGAACACTCCTATCCCAGAAAAAACTTGTTTAGCTCTGCCTGACACTGCCAGGCAAAAAGGTTCCCTACTGAGTGCAGAGTTTTGACAAGGGAAGATTGGTTACTACCCCTTGCAATGACCTGTTGATCCTGTTCTTGTATTTTGAGACAGGTGTTTATGGCAGTGTGAATGTGGGGTTTTCTTAAATGCTTGTTTTACTTTAACAGACTTATTTTGACCAAAGAGACATGGTGGCAATACCCAAAATGCTACAGCCAGATCTCATTTAAGCATGGATACCTCACCAACTCCAGCAGCCCATGCCTTGGTGGCACTTGGGGACATCTTTAATTGCCCAGGAGTTTTTTTGCCTTCAAATTATCTGTGAAGTTAATTTTTTTCCCCCCCAATATAGGCTCCACAGAAAATCTTGAGCAGGAACTATTGAAGAATTTAACTTCAGTCTCTGAAACATTTTGCGTTATGTGTCCTTTGCCTTCTCCACAATTACCACATTTTTTACACTGTCCTTTCTAGAAGACACAGCAGGGAAAAAAGAAGCTATCATGGGGACTGTGTGGCAGAAATGCCCAATTAGTCAAATAATTATTATCTCTATAGGAAAATTATGCTTGTTTTAATGTCTGGCCATGTAATTTTCACAACAGGATCGTAATGAGTTCTTTGATATGTGCTAAGGGGTTGTTTATTGCTTAGAAGGGACAGAGGCTCTTGGGGAATATCAGGCATATAATGAATGATAAACAATTATCTTGTTAAGGAATGAAGGCTCCTAGACTTCTTTGAAAGGATTCAACCATCATGGTCTTCCACACTAAAGTAACAATTATCCAGGAAAGAGGATTTTCTTGCCGAAATATTGTTTGTCACAGAGACTTAAAAGCCATGTGAAACCTTTGAAGATCTTGCAGCTGTCCTGTTTTATCCAGATGCAATTGTTATAGCAGCTTCTCTTTGTCAATGATCTGTAGAACTTGCTTGCAGTGGTTCCAAACCGGTAGATTTGTTCTGAACAAAAGCTGTTTGAACATTGTGACACTTGCACAGGTCTTGGGGGCTTTCAGTCTAGTTTCATGAATGACTTGAATTCTTGATCAGGATGTGTATGGTTTTTATGTATTCTTTTATCCTCTCCTCTGGCAGGGTGAGGGAAAGACGAAGGCTATGGAGGCATCTGTGCTTTTGTGGGCTTGGTGCTTGGCAGTTCCCGCAGGCACCACTCTGGTTAACAAGAGGGTCAGATTTCCCTGTGCTTCTGCAGCTCAAATGCTTTCTGTTCCTTCCAAAGAAGTCTCTTTAGCATGCAGGAGCTGGTTGTTCCAGTAGGAACAAAATAATATGCTGTTAGTAAAGCAAGGCCTGTCAATATCAGCCCTAAATATTAAACAAGGCCTCCGTGCAATCTGTATGCTTTAAATAGTTAAAGTGCAGCTATGGAACAGGCTACTGTGTACTGCCTCACCAATTTCTATTTTTTTCCCCACCCATTTCTCATCCTCTCAGGAAGAAAATTTTGAGGGTTTATTTTTGTGCCTTCAAATTACTAGCTCTTGCACTACACTGCTCTTCTCCGGAGATAAAATGTCCTTGCCTTTTACATAGAATAATTCTATTTTTGACTCTAATATATTAAGAATTGCATGAAAAATAACCACATCTGTGCTCTAGGGATGTACAAAATTCCATGAGAAAGCAAGCAATTGGGACCCCAAGGGTAGCTGGTCTGAAGATGCTGTGAAACTGAGATGGCATTTCTCTGTAGCTTAACGTGAGGCTGAAAGAAAATGGGAAGGGGGAAGTATTTCTGCTAAAGCAGGTCAAGGTGAATAAACTCCAAAGAAGCCACACTAGGATGCAGCTGCAGCAGGTGTCCAGCTGCTGCTGACCAAGTGGCTGTGTGAGCTGAGCTCAGCCGTGTCCAGAGGGGAAGGAGGGGGGCAGCAGCTCCATCCCTGCAGAGCTATCCCAGACATGCTGGTGGGATGCTCTGCTGTGGGACAAGGCAGGCTGTTTGGGGTGTGAGAAGCACAACTGTAATTCACTCTTGCTGTGTGGTTTTTGTCTTGGGTTTTAAAAACAGGCAAAACTCCTGACAACGGCACTGTCTTCTCTGCTTGCAGTGCTTCCCGTGCACTGACCCAGAGCGAGCGCGGGGCGGGCTGGCCAGGTAACACCTGACAGCTGTGTGGAAATGGGAAGAGGCCAAGGGAAGGGGAGTGCATGGCAAAGACTGGCTGTTGAAGCTTGATACAAGTTAATGGCATCTGTGGATCTGGCAAAAGAGAGAGATACTTTTTTATGGACACCGTGTGCTATTCTTTTCCTAATTTGGTACTTGGTTGCTTGACCACTTGGTTTTGAATTAAGACGGTGATGGATGGAAGGGGAATAAACCAATGCCAGATATCAGGTGCAGCTGGAAAAACATACTGTTGGTCCCTAAACAAAAACAACAGAGGAGCTGTTAATTTCCACATTTAATTCCAGCCATGCTTCCAAACTCTGTTTATACCAGAGAACAAAGTAAAATGAGGGGAAGGTGAAGAGGACAATAATGGCAAGAAATGTCTGACAGCAGTTCACTTTCCTAAGTCAGGAGCAGACACTGTAGACTGATCACAACACATTTAAAAATATTAATGAAAGAAGGTTTCCTCAACCTTTTGCGTAGACTATTTATTGTCTAATTTTTATTCTCTGTGTATGTGTTTTGGGTGAGTCAATTAAAAAAATATTTTGAAGATGCTGATTAGTGCTCACAACTCTGCAAGATGAGGCCTTACAGATTATCAGCCATTTGGAACTGCTTTTTGACCGTGCACAGAGAGGCACAGCTGTGGTTAGCTTATAGCTGGAAGGGTAGGACTGTGATGTGTGTCACTAAGCAAACAAACCTGCTCCAACCAGAGAGCCTGGCAGGGCCATAAGGGAGCTTCAAGTGAGGCTTATCCTATGATGGACTGATGTTCCCTAACACATTAAAAAAAAACCCAACCCAACAAAAACCCCAAGCCCCAACCCTCCTCCCCAACAAAACAAACAAAAAGCCCTTAACCAAACAAGAAATCCCACTCAAAACCCTAACCCAAAACTATTGCTAGAAGAGGCTCTGCAGATGTGTATGTCTATAACTAAAGAAATAGTTTTCTGAACCCTCCCCTTAGTTGTATTGTCTATGTCACAGAATCATTACTTAGAAGGTATGTGGGTGCACTTGTCTCTGTATTTATAACACTTTTCACTCCCTCCATGAATGCAAAGGCCTGGATTTGTAAAGGCATCTAATTTATCACTGACTGCAGTCCAAAATTTTAGCTCCTATTCTGAGAATGTGCAGGAGGTAAAAAAGGACTTAAACAGATCTGGAAGAGTTGCTGCAACTTGTGAAGTCTTTTGGGGTAAAGAAAATGCTCTGGATTAATTCATGGCTCCCACTGCCAGTGACCCTCCTCATGCCTTCCAGAGCATCCCTTGTTCCCTCTGCCCCAGTGCTGTGTCCCACTGCAGGGTGGGAGAGCACCAGCATTTCTGAGCCAGGTGTTGAACTGCTGCACTTACAGCAGGTTTCAGGTGCAGATCCCAGCTCCAACGTGGCAGTGAGGGTTTCACTGCTGCTTGAAGCAGTTTTGCTCCATCCAGCCCCAATTAGTTGTTGATTGTGCTGCAGCTTTATGAGCCCGGCACAATACCATATGGGAATGTTGCTTGTGCAAGTTCATAAAAGACCTAAGGGTACCCTTCCTTTCTGAGTAAGAGCTGCTGATAATATCAGTTCCCAAATGATGCCTGCTCTGGTTTCTTTTAACTCATCTGAAGTTTTTTAACAATTTCCTTACAGACTTCTAACAAGCAATCCCATTGTGGCCTTGCTGAAACAAACCCTGCTTGCTGTTTGATTATAACCACCAGGGTTGATACTGCAGAATCCACCTACAGTGAGTTAGTTCAATGGCACAGTTATAAATGAACTAGTGGTGTTACAAGTTTAAAAGAGAATATTTATTTTTAAATGTCCTTGGCTTCTTCTTGCTGACAAGCAAATGGGTAAATGCCTTTTCCTGGTAGTTTAGGGGTTTTTCCCCTTCTTCAACAGACAAGAGATTAAGCCTGTGCTATAATGAAACAGCTGCCCATGTATGAGCACTGGAGCTCTAACACCTTTACAAGAAAATCTGACCTCAACGCGTCAATATCCTCATTACAGGGTGAAACCAATCCTTTGTTTTCTGTTTGAAAAGTATTTGAAGTATTTTCTGCTAGAAAAGTATTTGTTAGCAACAGCAAAGCTGAAACTGAAAAGACAGAAGATGTGAATACTTAGAAGAAGAGTTTGCTGTTTAGTGTTGTTCCCCAAAGAGGACAACAAAACTAGAAGAGTCTCCATTTACTTATTGTTTTGAACAATGCTTTACTGTTTGCCTGGTTATTTAAAAGAAAAGGAAAGACATTTTTACAGTTGTAGAACATTAGGCTGTGTAGAATCCTTGAGTAACTTTATTTTCCTTTTTTTTTCTTCTTCCCCTTGTCCCTAGAGAAGGATTAGGTGCTGGGGAGATGGCCAACCCAGATCCTGAATGGAAAACTCCTGACCAAAGGAAAAATTAATGCTGGTCAATGCAGCTGGGATTCATCACACTCTCCATCTCTTACAAGTTTTTGTGCATGTGATTGGAGATTTATTGGTAGGAACACATTGCCTTATGCTTCAGATGTGATCTATAACTTTGTTTACCTTTAAAATGAAGTCTGATTTGGACTTTAATATATCCTTTGAGTGATCTGCTCTGTACAGCTTGACTCTGACACTGTCTACAGTGTCAGGTCAAGCATTTGATCAAGATGCACAAAACACTAGGAATGAATATGTGATGAATTCCATCCCTGTGGGAAAAAAAAGGACACAGGTTAATACATCTATCTACTCCACATGAACCAGACCACTTGCTGTGTTCTCCGTACTTGTCCTCTGCAATCCTGACACAGGGAATGACCACTGTGGAAAAGTTAGTTTAGGCTAATGAAAGCTGAGCCTTTCAGTACAAGTGAAAGATTATTTCCTTTGGAAGGACAGAAAACCTGGGAAGGTAGATTTGCAGGTCAATTCTTCTCCTCCTTGGTTCAAAATCTGCATGAATATTATCTGCCATAACTTACAGTGTCTTAGTATCTTACACCAATGAAAGAAAAAAAACCCGGAATTTATACCAGAAAATAAAAAAAAGAGGAGAAACCTGCCTACTGATGGTGGTTTCCTTGTTATGGGTTTAAACTAAACTGCCAAGCATGGCATCTCCACAGTGAGGTAACTGACCCACACAGCATAAATAACACCTGACAGTAAGAGCTCCTGCAGAGGACAAACACTAATGAAGATAATCTTGTGTTGTGCCTTTACCCTGGTTTTGTGTGTATACATATTGCAAAGCACATCATGCCAGGAGGGAAATACTGATAACAGGGATGCTTTTGCTGTCATCAGTCTCTAATAACACTGTAACAGCAGTGGCTGTAACCACCCATGGTGCTGAAGTTCACTTGGAGTACAACTCTTTATTTCAGGAAAGCAGAAATGGAAAAGATGCTGGAAAAGTACTGAAATGGTCAAGACATTTCTTAGAAGGTCTGTTTCATTATTCTGAGGCATGTGAGTAACAGCAATGTGTTGTGTGTGGGTATATATATATATATATATGTATGCACATGTATACTGATTATATAACACTGCAGCTCCCAGGAGTCAGGATTGAATTTGCATAGGAAAAAACCCAAAAATCACTGTCTTTGCATTACCTACAGAAAAGCCTGACAGGACGAGCCTCAACAAGAAACACAGATAAACAGAATGTGCCATCCCTCATGGTTTCAATTCTGTGAAATCTGAGTAGGTACACACGGGGCTGATTTGTGATGATGCCCACACGCGTACCGAGAGCATCCAGCTGGGGCGGTGCAGAATGTAACCTCTGAATGCAGCAGTAACACCGGTCCCTGGAGAGAGACTCCACAGGAGCAGAATCTGGCCCAGCCTGGTACTAAGAGAAGGAAGTGCAGCACAGCCCACACGCTGTTATCATCTCGCTGTGCAGCTGCCAGCAGAGCCGCTGCCTTCGGCTCTGGATGTTGGCAGTGGAATAACACGGGCCCACAGCTCTGAGGGAACGCTGTGCTCACCAACAGAAACCCATTCCACCCAAACTGGCACTTCTGAAGGGTAGTTTGGTCATTGCAACCCTCTCTTGATCTCCAGCATGAATTTTAGAGTATCTGTGGTACCTGCTGGAGAAGCAGAGGCACTGGCCTGTTACTTCTCCTTCTGGAGCTGTTTCAAGCATAGGCAGCTTCTCGAGGCTGACCTAGAAAGTTTCCAAAGGTGAGTTTAGAATTGACATGGTATTCCATGTCCTGGAATTGACATGGTATTGAAAGACTGAACATCCCATGGAACTTTCTCAGACAGACCAGCAGCCACCTGAGGGAAAATACTGCTTACTTTCCTCTTGCTGCTTTGTAGGACTTGGTAAATCCTTCTTTCCTAGAGAATTAATCTTGTGTTTCTTAGTCTTGCCCGAGGACACTGGGTTCAGTATTCTGTCTGCCTAAAGACATGTGACAAAATCCACTTCTTGCTCTGCTCTCATCAGTCCTGTAGGAAAAAATTGGATTTTGCCTGATCCTATGTTTCCCATTCAACTTTTTATATAGCGAAAAAAAGTGTTAATTCCTTTCATGAAGAGGGATTTGAGCAGTTCTGGCATGTACTGCTGCAGATGGGCAATCCCCAGTGAGGACTTTGTCAGGCAACGATGGGCCAGATTGCTTGGACCCCAGTTCACAAAACTGGTCCTATTCCCTTTAGTGAGGGGGTCTAACAATCCCCATCATACACTTGTCTAGAGAAATAAGATTCCCATGTTCCTGCTTTTGTAGAGTTTGGATTTTCCTGCAACAAGGTCTATCTGTAGATCCTCTTGTGCTCCTGCCATTGCCATAGCATAACCCAGGGACATTCACATCTAAGTACACAAGGAATGAGCAGAAAGCAGAGAACCTTTGATCAAATGAGACATTTTTATGCTTTTAAATGGAGATAGGAGCCTTAAAAAGTAATGACTGTATATGTGTGATTCATTGCTCTTTCATAAACCAAAATAATCTTGAGATTCCTAAAGGTTTGCACCAGAAAGCCTAGAGAGTGATAATCCAGTGTTTGTGCTCTGAATACAGGTATTGCTCATAGGAAATAAACTGCTGGCAGGAACACTTCAATAAACTCTATCTTCAAGCTGAATGATACTTTAAAATAATTGTTTAACTTCTACTACCAGTCATTATTAATTTGATGAAGTTTCCCAGGATGCCTTAAAACAAAAGAGAAAATGTTTGCAGTCCTCTGCATAGAGACATCACACCTTACATATTCAACAGGAAAGGTCTGGACGAGAAGCCCTTTTGTTTATTCTTATTTCCTTTTAACCAATGCTAATCTGAGCTGCTAGTCTCATGCTGTTAAACCCTACACTTCAGTGCAGCTGAAGCTTCCCTTGGCAAATAACTGAGCAGCAATTTAACCCATTGGGCCTCACCTTAGTGAGCTGGGTTTGCTGCCAAAGAGAGCTGGCCTGCTTTTCTTTTTTTAGTTTTTTTTTTTTTTTTACCCTTTCCCCCACCCAAGTCTATTCAAATAGCTTCTTTTGCAGTAGTCTGTTCTCCTCTGGGCCTGACACTGTTGCTGAGGTCCCCTTGGCATGGAGCTCTTCAGGCCTGCCTCTGCTCATCTGCATTTCTTCAGCTTCTTCAGCGTTGGTCCCTCCCTGCCCACAGGTCTCTCAAGGCTTGTTTCAGGAGCAGCACCTCCCCATCAGTCAGCTGTCTGTCCTTTCTCCAAGCCTAAAGCCAGAAGATGGTTTGCCACTTGCCACTTTTCAATATTTTCTCCCCAAATACCAAATACTCAATGCTTGCAGAGAAAGCACATGCAAAAGCTTTACCCTTTTGGCTTGCTTAACAACCAATGAAAAATATATGTGATAAAATTTCATTTTCTTATGGCAAATGGGCTCCCCAGTGTGTGAGCTCTCGTGAAGTGAGCCCAGTGGTGGTGGTGTAATGTTGCTTCAGTGGACATTTATTTGACTTTAATATACACTGAAATTCCTTGCGGAAGGCTTCTATCAAAGAACTAAAACTCCAGATACAAGAACTCCTGTCTCTTATCTAGTGAGAGAGCCTATAAATCCAAGCAGCATGTTGGAGATTGCAAGATTTCTGACAAATGGAAAGAGTGGGGTAAAAATAAGCAAGTCAGCTGTCATTGTGTGTGTTCTGGTCCCATGTGCTTGTGGCTGGCTGATGCATTTTCTTCTTGGAACCCACACAAAGGATCCATCCTAAGACGACAGCTGAAGTGAGATTTGTATCCAGTGACTTTTGGTTAAGTGAGACCATTAATGCTCAGAATACAAGTCTATAAATGTGATGATACACCACAATTTATTCAGGGCAGCTCTGAGTTTCTTAATCAAGGTGGTTATAATAATAGAACTTTTGTTATATTGTTATAACAAAATTATTATAACAAAATATTGATACTGCTTTGTAAACTGGTCAAATGGCGCCTGATAAATCTCATTAACTATCTGATGAATATGGTTTGTAATATTCTAGAGATGCTTGACAATTGTACAGCAGTCTGCTTTATTCCAGAATAAAACTCGGTCCAACACTATTAAAAGAATGTAGCATATTTCTGTATTCTGAAAGTGTACACTTGGATGTCTTTGTCTGGGCATTCCTGTAGATGCTTCTTCTAATATAATTTAATTGCTTTCTTATTTTACATTTAACCATAAAAGTTCTTTATTTTACAATCATTGAAACTATAAAAATTTGGAGGCAGCTTTTTTCCTTAATTTTCTTTCCAAAGAGAAGTTTATAAAAGTTAAAATATTTGGCCAAAATATTGTGGTAAGAAAAAGTTATCTGCTCAGATAAGCTACAGAAAACAAAATGTTTAAAGAAAACACTTGCCCTTTTTTTCTTCACAGAGGTGGAGAAAATACTGCCTTGAGGAGGAGCATTTGCTGTATGGAGATCTGCCTCAGAAATACCTGGAGATCCCAAAAGTTGCATATGAACAAGATTTAGGACTCCATTCTACTTGGTTATGCAAGGATAAGAATTCTTTTGCTATATTCAGAGTTTCATGAAAGAAAGTTTTTACTGATATCAGTGATAATGGTCTAAACTGGCCAGGTAAAATTATGATGTCATGCATGCTGACACAGAGCTTTCTTTTTCCATGATGTACTTAGGTTTGATTCCAACCATTTCTCATCCAAAACTGACTTAATCTCCAGCAAGTCCTCTTTCCTAATTCTTTTAGAGGGAACTCACTATTTAAAGGGGATGTATCCCAATCAACCATCACATATTTTTGGGTGCGCTTCATCACCTTTCTCAGAACGTATTTTTGTACAAGACATTTGGTGTTATCATTGTGATTTCCCACAGCTACCAGAGCATAACCCTGCACTGCACAGTGGCTCCAGTCTGAATTAATGTCCTGAATTTAAAATGTATGTCTGTCTCATACTCAGGCTCTCATCCTCCTCACTGGGGACTGAATCAGCAAATGAAGAGAAGGACTATTTTCTCATTTATTTTAGTTATGTTTATTTTTCACTATGACAACTTCTCAGAGAACAAGCTGAAATCTTACTGTGTCTGCTCTTGCCTCATTCCTCCTTTTTTTTTTTTCCTCACCACAAAATAATAGAAATCATCTGGAATATGGGGGTATAAATTATTTATATCAATGGCTAGATTTAGAAGTGACTTTTAATGGCATTATCTTTGCTTCAGAAGTGAAGAGACCACAGGCATAGGTCAGTAAAGTAGTAAATGAAAAAAACAGCTTCAGAGATAGGAGTGGAGAAACATGTACAGTGGATGCTTCAAAGCCCTTGGACTTTTGAAATATAATAGGCTAATTCCACCAAACTCTAATGATTTGTAACTCTTCATTCTATGTCATTTCTTGGCTGTCATTTTTCTCACGTAGGCTAGTTAATGTATTTTGGTTAAATATGGGCAACTATAATCACACCCTGTTCTTCCAGTCCTGCTTGTGCAATCTTTTCCCCCTTCGTTGTTGTACAAGGAAAATTGACTTTCATCTTCAAAGGTTTACGTGGGACCTTTAAAAGATTCCATGAAAAAGTTTCCCCCGATTCCTTGCAGAGTTTGCAACCTCACACTGCAGCACTCCCATGAATGAGCTCCAGAGAGTAAAGCTGCTGGGTCTGCTTTCCCTAATTGAGACGTGCAGAAATGAACTACACACTCCAAGTGCAAGTGGAACAAAGTAACCCTTTTGAGGTCCTATGACAGACTGCGAGGGGTTGGTAACACCAGCAAAGCCACCCCCACGCAAAAATATAAAATCCTTATCCTTTGAACAGCTGCCATAAGGAGCCTTTTCTGCTCAGCCAGTCCTGACTAACCCACTGAAGTGGGAAGAAGTGAATGAAAAGACGTTTCATTCTCCATTGCCAGAGAACAGCTCTCAGAACAGTGCTTTTCAGCAGTACCCTGATTAGACTGGCTGGAGGCTCAGGGGACTCCCTGTTGCCAGCCTTGGCACCTTGCTGATTTTTCAGCATTATTTGTTACTTTTTTTAAACCCAAAGCCAGTTGAAACTAATGAAAACACGCTTCTTCAACAGCCAGGGATTTCACAGCCAAGCGCTGCTTAAACTTACTAATGTAAATAGCTTTGTCATTTTACAAGGTATGTTTGAGTTAAATGAGCAGACTTTACTGGGAAATTGAATTAAAAAAAATATTGATTTCCCCCCTTCCTCATATCTTTCCAAGTATGTTCTAAATTTCTGCCAGTTCTAAGGTGGCCCTGTTCATGCAATCTAATGTTTAATAGTTATATTGAATAATATCCCAAAGATGAGTCAGAGCATGGCTGAAATTTGCACTGAAGTCATAGAACAACATAACCTCTGAATCAAAAATAATTTGTGGTCTTTTCTATATCCTCTGTCCCAAGGTACAGAATCAGTCTCTGAAATGGTTTGCTTTCTTTAAAATAAGCTAAATCCTCTGGTGCACACCAGCACAGTTCCACCTGCTCTGGCAAACTGGTCCAGTTCTACACCCAGCAAGGGAGCACTCCCCTCATCAGATTTATTTTTAATAGGTTGACTGAAGAACAATAACCACTCTGCACCTAATGAGCCTTAAGACTGGACAAATACTGTGGCTTTATCTACTTATGCAGTTGAGAGCAGGGAAAATCACAAGTTATGGGCTGTCTCAAACCTTCATATAAGCTGGAATTATTAAGCTATTTTGACATAAAATGTTGGCTGGCTGAAATACTTCTGGAAGTGCATGTATTTTTTTTCTAAAATTCCTAGTGATTTCCTGTCAATCACCCAGGTTTTCAGCCCTTTCTTTTTGAGTCTGCCATTTGAGTTAGCTTTGCTGCACCGATTTTGGCTGAAAAAATGAATTGTTCTCCCGCACAATAAGGAATCCAGCTCAGTGCTCCTCTTCAGACTAACAGAGCTGATACTGATCTTGGTCATGTAGACTTGGTGTCCTTTTGGAAAAAAACCCCAGCAAATGTGTGTGTGTGTGTGTGTGTATATATATATATATATATATATATATATATATATTTATGCGTAGATATGTTACACGCATATATATTTTTTTCAGGAAATTTTTCATTCTTAATGACAACACAGCACCACTAGATTTTCCAGTACAAAGACTGCCTTTTAATCAACTCCAATCTTGCATACTCTTATGTAGATCCTGCTAATGATAATTTCATCTTTGTGACACCACAGAACTGGTAAAACTAATTGTTTCAGCATGTTATTATTGTTTCAGTTGTTATTGTTACCTGCTGTCCAAAGCCTTTGTCATTTCACAGAACAGCAAACGCCTTTATTGTGATATCCTACTTCTAAAATATACAACAGAAAAATTATTGTTATAAAATGTTCTAAATGTATGAAGCATGAAAGGAACAACCCTATTTCTCATACACGTTGAAGGGTTAAATCACATACTTTGGGAGCACTGTCGCTTATTAAAAGATTATTTACGAGTTGAATTGTATCACTTCTAAATATATAAAGAGTTGGGATGGCTTCCAACAAGTACTAAAGAAGCCAGCCAAGTGATGCTTTCCAATTAAATCAGGCTGAGTTGTTGTTTTTTGTTTTTTGGGTTTTTTTTAACTTCTCAGTGTCCTGTGTTCTTGCTTCTATTTTTCCATGATTCAAACACAGTGTATTAACCTCATGCAAGTGGAGTCTCACACGTCTCCTCTTTGGTCTCCTTTCATCTCCTGGTGAGCAGTAGGAGTCTCTGTAGGTACTCACTACATGAAAGGTGTCTTTCTTGTCCATATAAGTGCTGCTGTTGGTGCTTCAGTCCTTGCTTTTATTTAGAACCAGTTGTTATACAAAGCTTCAAAGCTTATAACTTCTGATAGCTTATTTATATTTGTAATGTTCAATCTTTGATAACGACTGTGTTAAAAAACCTGAGCAAAGAGTGCAGAGCTGAAAGCATTGNTCTGGAAGTGCATGTATTTTTTTTCTAAAATTCCTAGTGATTTCCTGTCAATCACCCAGGTTTTCAGCCCTTTCTTTTTGAGTCTGCCATTTGAGTTAGCTTTGCTGCACCGATTTTGGCTGAAAAAATGAATTGTTCTCCCGCACAATAAGGAATCCAGCTCAGTGCTCCTCTTCAGACTAACAGAGCTGATACTGATCTTGGTCATGTAGACTTGGTGTCCTTTTGGAAAAAAATCCATCAAAACAAACCAAAAAACCCCAGCAAATGTGTGTGTGTGTGTATATATATATATATATATATATATATATTTATGCGTAGATATGTTACACGCATATATATTTTTTTCAGGAAATTTTTCATTCTTAATGACAACACAGCACCACTAGATTTTCCAGTACAAAGACTGCCTTTTAATCAACTCCAATCTTGCATACTCTTATGTAGATCCTGCTAATGATAATTTCATCTTTGTGACACCACAGAACTGGTAAAACTAATTGTTTCAGCATGTTATTATTGTTTCAGTTGTTATTGTTACCTGCTGTCCAAAGCCTTTGTCATTTCACAGAACAGCAAACGCCTTTATTGTGATATCCTACTTCTAAAATATACAACAGAAAAATTATTGTTATAAAATGTTCTAAATGTATGAAGCATGAAAGGAACAACCCTATTTCTCATACACGTTGAAGGGTTAAATCACATACTTTGGGAGCACTGTCGCTTATTAAAAAATTATTTACGAGTTGAATTGTATCACTTCTAAATATATAAAGAGTTGGGATGGCTTCCAACAAGTACTAAAGAAGCCAGCCAAGTGATGCTTTCCAATTAAATCAGGCTGAGTTGTTGTTTTTTGTTTTTTGGGTTTTTTTTAACTTCTCAGTGTCCTGTGTTCTTGCTTCTATTTTTCCATGATTCAAACACAGTGTATTAACCTCATGCAAGTGGAGTCTCACACGTCTCCTCTTTGGTCTCCTTTCATCTCCTGGTGAGCAGTAGGAGTCTCTGTAGGTACTCACTACATGAAAGGTGTCTTTCTTGTCCATATAAGTGCTGCTGTTGGTGCTTCAGTCCTTGCTTTTATTTAGAACCAGTTGTTATACAAAGCTTCAAAGCTTATAACTTCTGATAGCTTATTTATATTTGTAATGTTCAATCTTTGATAACGACTGTGTTAAAAAACCTGAGCAAAGAGTGCAGAGCTGAAAGCATTGACTTCCATGGCTGTGCCTGTGCAGTTCAGGTTATACAAAGAGACAGATGAAAGTCCATGATGTCTAATTTATTAGCAGGGAAATAAAGAACAAATTAATTAAAAAGAAAAACGCTGAACAAAAACCCACTAAGCCCTAAAGTAGTCCCTTTCCTCCTTGTACTGGATGAAGCTCAGATGCTTACAGGGAAGTCATGCACCACTACTCACGTGTGGTATCGCACTGGTACCAGCTCTTGAGAGAGAAAGAATTGCACAAATCTCCACATGTTTATTTCCTGGGTGAAGCATATTATAGAAAGTTATGCCTTTATATCTAGGCTGAATCCTAGACTGTAGACCTGGAGGGTATACCCAGACCACAGCAGCCCATGAACTTTTTCTAAGATATCTGAGAAAAAGGTAATTCTGAAAACCTAATCAAGTCTTTATAAGCCTAAATTTACTGCAAGCACTCTGAACTGAAAAAAGTTATGTAATCTGCAAAATTAAATAGAACACTGAACACACTGCAGTAGACTATTGAGTGCTTATTCCTCGGGAGTGCTTATTCCTTTCCATAGCTGGCTATAGTCATCATTGCTGCAGAGTGCACTTTGTTCTATGCTGAAGAAATATGTCAGCTCCAGAGTACATAGGGCCTGCCTTTATTGCTGGGATTGGAAGTTTGCCACTCAGAGATCTAATCAGAATTGTTTATTTTTTTTCAGTGCTCTGGAGTAGATAACAAACTCATTTGGGTACCTGGCATATTTATTTAGCTCTGTTACAGGTTCATGTACTCACCCATGATCTTTTACAAGATTTAAATAAAGGTTTCTCCTCGATTAGTGCTGGAAAATGAAGCCAGCTTTTGTAACTTGGAAAAATTATTTAAAATTATGGAAATTATTCTTGTACGAGGAAGACAGAAATAGCCCAACATAAGTGCATTCTGCAGTTGCCAGTTGAAACAGCAGCCTATTTTGTGCTGTGCCTTTTACTGATTCATTTCTAGGGTTGTTCTCTAAAAAGACTCTACAGTTAGTGGGACTGAACTGCTGCTTTCTGTCAAGTGGAAACTGAGTGGCTGTTCCATAGCCTTTTTCCAAAAGCTTCCTTTGAAAGCTGAAACACTGGAGCACAGAGATCTGCCAGAGCCTGCCCCTGGGAATGCAGGAATGCAGTCCTTGCCCAGAGTCTGTAGGTCCTGCCAGCTCCTCCTTTTCTGCTGTGACAATTCAGATGCTGCAACAGTGGCTATCGCTGCCCATGCCATACACAGGAGTTTCAGCCAGAGGATTTGAGAAGCCAAATCCGTTTGCCACATGTCTGCATCTCCAGCAGCCTTTCCAAGAGCATCCCAGAAGCACTGTGCAGCAGTCCTGCAGGTAGAGCAGGGCTTGACACACACTCTCCTTCCCACGGAGTAGAATTGCCCATGCAGTGTGCTAAGGGACTGGCACACACAGACCTGTCTGCTGTTTTCAATAAAGATTTCTTTGGGCTGGTTTCAGGACCCCAAGTTTCTGGGCACAGAAGTACCACCTACAGTGATGCTGCAGCCATCTCTGTGTGGGACACCATACAATGGCAACTCCTGCCGAGAATGTCTTGTGCTGACAGAATTCAGGCAGTGAGTGATGTCCCCTGGGAAGGGTTCCTGACCATGTGCAGAATATCCCTGTGTCTCTTTTACACAGCACAGCCAGAACACCAGGGACTCCAGGGGAAGGCAGTCCTGACGAGCAAGCCAGAAGAGAGATGGTCTGTGAGGCATCAGCCAAAGAGCACTCACAAGACTGTGGATGAGCTTGTCCTTATTTAAGTTGAGCTACTCCAACTCATGGTTAGTTTTACTCACAGACCAGTCCCATTCAAAAAATGTAAAGCCACTTTGCTAGGCCCAGTAGGGCTGTCAGTCCCACAAGTAACATCCTTTACAATCAAATGATGCATTAGATTTGAGAATCTCCAACAAAACTCACCATCCCATTGAGTTACACAGCTCTCTGCATTTTCACAATGACAGAAAACACTAAAATATTTACTCATGTGCTTCAAACACAATGGCCTTAAACAGATTTCTGTGGAATGTCCACTGTGCTTCTGAAAACTGTATTGTCACAAGCCAGCAAGTGTCTGTGAAACTCTTACCAGCCACGATCCACCATGGACAGTCTTTCACTGTTAGAATTGAAGATTTTCTTAATACTGTATTATCTGAGGGCAATAGGATATATAAAGAATCCCTGTAGAGCTCTCCAAATTGCTGAAGACTAACACCAGCCCTCAGCAATATACATTCTTCAGGTCCTTATTGAAGTGTATCTTGTGGGTATTTTTTTTACTCGTATGAATTTCACAGTCTGAGCTGGGATCAACAGATGAAGGAGTGGGAGAAAGGGAAGTTTTATCCCACTTCCACCCCCGGTTGTGCTCAGTTCATTCATTTCATTATGTGTTCCTGGTTGCACAGTGTATCCTCCTCTCCTGGCTCAGGCTGCATCCACCCCTGCTTTAAGCTCTTTCTGCCTCACTGACAACAGCTGGTTGTTCAGTTCATGTCCAAAATAGCACTGGGCTGCTGCAAAAATCACCATAGCTTCTCCTCTGGGGCACAGCCAATGTGGCCTTACTCAAACTATTTATTTACAATGCATCTTAAAAGCCCTCTGACATCCCAATCAGTAGTAAAATGAAATAAACATTGATTTCTTACAAGATGTATGAATCTTTCTACCATCAGAGAGAGGAAGGTAAATAGAAGCTTTAGAGACAATCAGAGTAATGACTTGGAAATAGCAACAGACAGAAAAATAGACATATTTTTAACATATAAGGATCTAAAACATATTTTCTACATTTTTGTAATTTGAAAGCTCTCAAAGTATAATGAACACAAATATCTTTTTGTTTGCAGTGTATATCCTGCTTAATAAACCATCACACAAAACATTTTGTCTCTTAAAAATAACTACTAAAATGAAGGCTGTCTAACAGAGCATAGATTGAGATGTTATTAATGCTAACTCTTAGCACCTGGATAGTCTGTCAGAGTCTCTGCTTAGTAAAAACTGAGAAGTTTATTGCACTTGTCTCAGAAATGTCTCTCTATAACATTCATATTCAGAAAAGAAATAGGAGAAGACACTAAAGCAAAATATTCTTTTCCTTTCCAAGCAGAACCTAAGAAAATTGTATATTATCTAAAATTGTACCCCAAAAAAAAGCTTTCACAGCAATCAGTTCCTGAGGTATTTAAAATTATCTTACTAGACTTAGTTAAAAAGGTATCATTGAGGTATCATCTGAGGTATCATTGCTACCTCAAATTTGCTAGAAAGAGAATGACAGATCTGCCCTGAGCTTCAAATATCAGGCACTTGTTCATTGTTTTTTCCTAACGAAATACCAAATTTTCACTCCTGTTTGGAAATCAAATGACGAGATATTTGACTACAGCTATGTACAACAAAGGCTCTAATGAGAAAATTCCCTGGCAAATGACATAGCCAAGACTTATTTCTGTTCAAGACCATGATGTTTACCCTTGCTTGGGTAAATTAAAATACAGAAGACAAGGATAGTCAGCTATTTTTGTGTATCCTAAACATTTCTAATTCCTAATAATTTCCACATAAAACTATACTTTCAAATCTTCTAAAAAATCCCAGCAGCATCTTTTACTTCCTACCTTCTCCTAAACTGTAAACCTTGTCCTGCTGTATACATTATCCATTTCAGAAAACAAATTCCTTTTGTTTTCATTTATCCAGTCACATCATCTTTGGTTTTGTACCCATTGGATTTCACACTCAAGCTGAGAATGTTCATTAAGGCCTACGAAAGGACAAAGATTTTGGGACACAGCTGATCACGACTCCTTTATTCTACCCATGTATCACAAACCACTCCAGGAAATGTAAACTTTCCAAAGCTTTTACCATTTGAACATTTTGATTGAGAATGAATCCTCAGCCTGTCAGTTGTGCTGGTTTGTGCTTTTAAACATAAACGGTATCTCTTTCTCCTCATGGTAGGGATCCCACTTCACACATCAGCTAATTAACCACAATTTAGACTGCAGTACCAATGATTACTCTGCTGTAATGCTGCTGTTTCTTAGCAACCATGAAAGATATGGTAAAGCATGTGAGACAGAGACTCAAATAACATTTCCAGATTGAGAACTTCCACCTAGACTAACCTACGAGTGGGACAGTACATTCGTTTTAAATTTCTATTTCCCTACTTCAGTGCTGTGTCCCTTGCAGGCTCTTGACAGTGTGATTTTCACAGTCCATGATGACACTTAAGCATTTAACTTCCCCAGAGCCGATGATACCTGCTAGCTACTCCAAAAAAACTTGTAAGGCTTAATTAGAAAAATATTTCCTGTATTCTTCCCACGTGATGACTTATGTCTAGCACTAATTCCTCACTTGATGCGAGTTCTACCGAATTAAAGCTGCAAGGTTAGGCCTTGCTTCAGTGGAACACAATAAACAAATATCTATTTTATTAGTAGCAAATTTTTAATTATGTTTCTCCTCATAATCCTAATAAGGTATTTTGAGCATTTAAATTGCCTTACTCTGATCTGAAGATATTTATGTATTGACCAACTTTATACTGCAAGACAATTCTGTCAACGTTTTTGAAAAATATTGACAGAATTAAAAAAAGTCTGTCCACTGAAAGTCCAATTAAAAATCAAATTCTTTTACTATCTGATGAATTTTTTAATGTCTTGCCATGCAATTCTACTCTGTGACTGCTACTTGCAGATGATGATGTCAATAGTGCAGATTTAATTTTTATTCCGGAAGAAATGGAAGACTGGTTTCTGTCATCCTATTTATATTCTGCTTTTGAACACAGGAATGACTAAACTAGAAAACCAAAAAGCAGACTTTGAAGTACCAAAGTGAGGACAAAAATTGATGGCTCAAAATCAGATGAGCCAGGTACCCACATTTTGGGTTATATGTCCGAGGCACACAGAACATGCAGTCATGGGAGACACACACGGGAACATGGTGGCATCACAAACATGGTGACACTGCTTCTCCCAGCCCCTGGGAGCTGGGAAAGCTCCAGCTGGAAGGGATGGAGCTTTATGTAAGTACTGGGGGTTTCATGGGTCACCTGAGGGTCACAACCCCTTCAGGATGCAAAACTTCAATGTCTGCACCACCACTTGCCAGGCAGTGCTGCAGCCTGTGATGGTAAATTCACCCAGCACCGAGGGCAGAACAGGGGTGCCAAGAGGCAACGTGGGCACTTGCCAGCCCTTCTGCAGTGGCACCTCCCCAGGCCCTGGCCCCAGAACCTTGGTGCTGTCTCAACCGTGGCACCAGGTGCTCCTCATCAGCACAGCCAGGGCTGCACTGACCAGCTGCACCTGGGGCTTGAAATGTGGGAGGGGCAGGGACAGGTTATTCCTGCAGGGAAGCCTGGAGGAGAAGGTGGTTGTGGAAGGCTGGAATGCAGGACACCCAACCTGCAAGGTGAGTGTGCAGCTCCTGGGTGCTGCTGGCTCTTGGTCTTTCTACTTGGGGCTGTTTGTTGTGAGAAATTGCTTTGCTGGTATCACAATGTACTCAGTTGTTGTCTGGGGTTTTGCTGCTGTGAGACAATGTGTGCTGGGCTGGAAGGAGCCCTGGTCCCACCTGGGGACTGCTCTGTCAAACAGTACTTGGGCCCTGCAGGCAAAAATCTCTGTGAGAGATGGTGGCTTTGTCACAGTGCCACCAGGCCTGCACAGGTAGGGGTTTGTGGTCCTTTTTGTTGCACTGGCAGCAAGTATAGGTGGAACCTCGGGTTGTCTGCATGGTTGCTGTAGTTTTGTTTTTATCTCATGGAACTGAGAATGGATACAACTACTTGTAGAATTTTTTCATTGTTTTTGCTGAAAGAAGCTAAACATAAAAATGTGGTGTTACAATTGTTTAATCATACATTCAATAGTGGTGTCTGGCAGGGCGTTGGGCAAAGTCCTGCAAGAATCAAGGAGTCAGTTCCACTGACACTATGTATGGGAATGCCTCCACCATCCTGTCTGACTATGGGTTTAAAGGACACCTCTTCTCAGGACACTCATTGACTTTAAAAGTAAAGCTAGTTTGGCAATGTTTGGATTTTTGACTGTTTTGGTTGTGTGGTTTTCTTCTTTGTTGTTTTTGGTATTGGCTTTTTTGTTGTTGGTTGGTTTATTACTTTCTGAAAGCAGAGATATTCATTAGTAGTCTGAAACAAGGAGAGGAAACTGTTGGATTAATCAGTATAAATGAGTACATTCTCCATGCTCAAGAGGAGTTCACAGAAAGGGTATTTTCTTGTAGTGCAAGTTTGCATGGTACTTGGGAATACTGTTCTGTTATAATTTTAGCTGCTTTCTGTTGAGGTATTTTATTTTCACATAAAGAGCAATGAATGTCTATCTCCTTTAATAATCAAATGAGTATCATCAAGGCTTGATAAGTTTATTTCTGGCAGCAGCATAGCTGAACATGATGCCAGTCACTTTGTTGTAGTAGTTTTGTTCATGCATTGCACTCCAGTAATTTTGCTCTGCTGTGATTTTCTTGTATAACTCAGAGAGACGTTGTAGCTCCCTCCCTGAGAGGAAAAATTAATTTCCCCCTTGTCTTTCCTCTAGGCAATAAAACTTTAGAAAACCTTTTTTTTTTCCTCCCCATCTTTCAGTCTGTTTACATTTTTCCAGGGAAAAGTTGGAGCACTATGAAAAAAAAGACTAAGGCTAACTATAACTCATAGGTTCTAACATTCCTTTTTATTTCTGGTTAAAAATCAGATTCCTAAGACAAATGGTCTGTTTAGTCTATCTTAGGTCACTTCAGGAACAGTTCTACTTTAGTAAGACTTTTTTCCTGCTATATATAGCTTTGTTATAACAACATTAAAATAAAAACCCCAGATGTTTAATGTATTAAACTATGTTGTCCAGTTTGACAGAAAGTGTGTCTGCTCCTCAGTATCCACACTTGGTATTAATTTTTATCCTGGCCTCACTGCACGTTTGAGCTGTAAATCAATGTATAATCAGTTTGTAGGCTGGAAGTAGATGGTATATTTCAAATTAAAACCCACCTTTCTTTTTTTCCAGGTGTAACTTATTGCCACAAAGTGCTTCTAGTAGGCATTAGTCAGGTTGCATCTACAATTACCTATGGGTGATACATTTTACTAATTATTAAGTAGCAATGGAAGTTTGCCATATAGTGGCTATAGGGTATGGAAGTATAAATATTATTGACAGACCACTGGTATCATCTGCTGATGATTTGGACTGGCTCTTTTTCTGCTTTCAAAGCCAGCTGGCAGAGAAGGTGGCTGCACCTGGCTCCTGGAGGAATACTGGCTTCCAGATGTTGTGTTACACAGAGAATACTGTGAATTTAATTAGCATATCCAGTCTGATAACCAGGATGCCTTAGCAGAAACAAACAGAGCCTTGAAGATTACTATCTGAGTGGATTAAGACTCAGGTGCCAGGAAGAAGATTGGATAACCCTCTGCAAGCAAGAAATGTTTTGTCCAATGCATGAGTCTATCTTTGTAATGTTTAACATGAAGATTGTAACAGGAGCTTACTAACCCTATGACATAGTATCTAAGGTTTTGGAAAACCTGAGTAAAACCGAATTCTGACCCTGAGTCATTGTTCCCATCTCCATCACCGATACCCAGACAGGTGAGGCCAATCCAGCCTGCAGGGCAGTGCCTGCTGTAGCAATTAAGGATCAGCAGTACCCGAGGTGATGCTGGGAGGAATCAATCTGAGGTGAATCTGGGGAGGTGAGAATGGATTGTGAAAGTGATCTGATAGCATGGGATACACACAAGGGATGCACCTGATCTTGTGCCTTAATGCAATCTACGGTTTTCTGGCTTACTGCAGATTGGAGGATAAGAATACTCAAGTACATTTTAAAGAATTTTTTTCAGCCGTCTTTATGAGTGTCTGCAACTGAACTGTCTGCATTTATACCTTGGAAGGCAATGTTTGAGTTAAAATCACCTGCAATGAGGTGATTAGGTAACTGATCAATGAATGAGGTGCAGCTGGCAGGGGCTGTTTGGCTGATGTTAGGATGGGGCAATCTACACAGGTAGTAACTGAAGGAATTATCCCCTCCAGAATGATTGGAGGCTTCATCTAAAAGACTATCAGTGTTAAAATGAGATGGAGTTAAGGACTGAGTTTTGGCAAAAGTTATTCTGTCTGCTCACATGGAAAGTGAGTCAGGTTTGGTGTAAAAAATGATTGTTTGCATTACTGAGCTAAGCTTTGAACTCCTATGTATTGTTTCAGTGCCATAGAAACCTGGGGCTGAAGGAAAAAAACTTTATACCAATCATCTAATCCACTCCTTTCTCTGAGATAAGGCTAGCAGGCTAGAAGAGAGTTGTCTGACCTGCTCCTAAAGGTCAGCGTTCCTTCTCAGTGGCTGTAACTCTGATTTTCCTGTCAGGCTGAATCTCCCTCACTGCAAACATGCTGAGTGCCTTTTGCTGTCTCTCCAGTAGACATTGGTCCCTCTGTGCGTTAACAGGGTTCAGCATTCTTCCAGTGTGTGTGAGGGTGGAAAACATTGTCTTGCCATGATCTCATTTCTAGATTAAATGAACTGATCTGGAGAAGTGAGAGAATGAAAATAACATTATCCACTAAAGTTGTTTACTAGGAAGTCTTTAACCTGTGTTTCTGCGGGCAAGGTGACTGTCAGAGCTCTATTAATGAAAAGCTGTGTTTTGGCTGGACCTGATGCTGGAGTTTGTTCTATTTCAGGCCAGGTTTCATCTGGCTTTGTAGAATTTGAGGGGTTAGTGCCTTGTCACCAGACCTTGTCACCTCTGAACAGAATTTATTGTTTCTTCTAAGGCACTGCCTGAGATGAAGCAACGTAGGGCAGATGGTTTTAAAGCACAAATTCACACTCCGGGAAGCCAGCTTCCTGCAGGGAAGTCTTAACAGACAGGACTGGAAAATGTCCATATTCCTTGGCCTGCACACAAGAGAGCTTGGCAGCGAGCACCTCTTGGGAAGATTGTGTAGGTGGCTTATATGTGAGAAGTCCACACACTCCTTTATATGCAAGACCTGAAACTTGGGCTGTAAAGGAAGTAGTGGCTCTATGTGCAGCGGGAATACTTGTCACTGTGAATTGCAGCAGGTTTCTCATGGATGATGCAGTGCTACACCATGGTGTGTGTATGAAGGCTGTGGAAGAAAGCACCAATCACCAGATCAGGATTTTTTGCGCTTGAACCCACCCTGCAAAGACTTGTATCAAAAGGTTAATTCTGCCAAACCCTTTCTGGTGAATTCTCTTTGGATGAATGGCCTTCCTCATTTCAGTAAGAATATATTAAAGGGAAAAGCATAACAAAGTAATGCAGGATAACTTCAAATTGTGGGGTCTATTTTGATTCCGAACATATTTTCACTGCCAGAAAGCTAAACAGTTGGAATCAGAAACAAATGGAAAAATGGAGGAGAAAAACATAAGTGTGTCCTCTTTAGCTCAATTGCTAGAAATATGAATTTTCTACTTTTGCTTGTAACATTCCTTTGTCTTATGATATGTAGTAGCACTACTTATTAGAAAAAAAAAAAATCAGTCATCTGTTTAATGTGACAAAAGTCAAGTCTGGTTAAGAGTAGTGTACAAACTGCAATCTTTTTCATAGAAAACTTCTGAAAGTCCTTACTGAATGCATATGTACCTCTCACATTAAAGATCATGTGTGAACTGCAGAAGTGCAGATTTTTCCTCTGATAGGGAAGCCATCTGATAATACACCTATAAAAGTACCATGAGGGACCATGCCCTGCATTGATATTAGTATTTACATGTTTTTCATAAAACATTTCACGGTTCTTACTGCACAAATAAAGTGAAAGACATTACTCACTTAAAAATAGTGAAGGTAAAAACAGACAAAGAAGACAAGGAATGGGAGGAGAAATAGATACAACTGAAAAACTTGCTTAAGGCTGTCATTAAGATCCTGCTGTCAGGCCAGTACTTCATCCACCAGATTTTGAAAAGTTATCATATGGGAGATTGCACGAAGAAATTAGCCCAAAATCTTTACAGTGTCCTTAAATTTCCAATTTTACTAGCTTTAAAATTCACGAAGTTGGTGTTTAACAGAAATCTAAAGTTGAAAAGTGTATTTTGGAAGATACACAGATGACAGATGCCTTTTACAATGTATTTAATTGGTTTAATTTGAATACAGTGCACAAAACCTAACTGGAATGTCACACAAAGAAAGGATTCCTGCCACTGTAGTTTTCTGGGTTTGTTTGGATTTTTTTCTGGTGGTTTTTTTGTTTGTTTTTTTTTGGTTTCTTTTTTTGGTGGGGGAGGTTTTTTTTTGTTTCTTTTGTATATATGTTAGGGGGGTTTTTTATGAAGGAAAATCTTATTTGGATATTTTCTTTCCATCTTTTTTCCAAATGACCATGTGAAAACCTGGCAAAGCTTCTTTGGCTATCCCCAAGTACTTTGTTAGAACAGCTCTGAATCACATAAGCCCCAACTCAGCATTCCAGCTGTTGAAATCTGACACATCCATACATTTCCTAGTCTCCTTCCTAAACCCCTTAAGCACAGCCATCTAGCATTTCCTCTGTGATGTCTGCTCTACCTAAATAACTGTGGCACTGCAGAATCAGTCCCATGCTTTCAATGGCTCAGGCAGCACTGTCCCAGGATCAATTTTTATTTGCTATCGACAAGCTCCTGGTTCCCCCTTGCCATCATGAAAGCAGTGTGTCTGTGGGCCCAAGTGAAAGTGACTTTAAATACCAATTTTGTGTGTTTGTGTTCATATTAATGCTTTTGTTAATTGGCTGAAAAAAAGAGAAGGAAAAAATCAAGTAAGAGCATCTAGTCCAGCTCCTACCACAATCCAGGTCTGCCACCCTTAAGGTCTGAGAAGAAGCTGCAGAAGGTCTGGATGCAGGTTTTTTCCCCCTTAGCAGCAGCAGCACTATGTCCCCCTAGGGATGCAGTTTCCTGGCCATGGTACTCCCTAGGGCAGCTCTGGAGGGCAGAGACTGCTCTAGCCCCACTGGGGCTGTGATTCTGATGGCACAATAATGCCCTGTAGCCTTCTGTCTTCCCTAGAGCTGTTTTTCCCACACTGAACAGCTCAAGAGTTGTGGAGGCTACACCTTCTCTGGCTTATTCAGGTTGTGACATTTGTTAAAAATATTTAAAACTCTGTTACCTACTGATATGTGTGCAGCTCCCACTGATGGCAAGAGGGAATGATGATGAGTAGAGTGAAAAACGTGAAGCAGCAGGATAAATGACTTCCACTCTGCACAACACTGCTCTCTTTACTAGGTGTTTCTGATGTTCTGTATGTTCTTGTGAAGGAAATTGCTTTTTTATTGTTTGTCTTTCTGTCTCCCTGGGGATGGTGTTAACAAACCTACTGAAGTCTGAGACTTGAAAGTCTTCAGTTTTTCTTCTATATATAGCATTTCCTTACTTAGGGAAAATATTTTTTGTCCACTTTACGTATGTATAAAAAAAGCTTAGTTATATTCAGTCACATGCTATTTGTATAAAAAAGTTTTCAACTCAAAAAAAATGCCAGACTAAGGCCATTTTCAAACCAAATGAATTCAAGTAGATAGTTGTAAAACTTCTTCAGCAACAAAATTACTGTGAGCATTATGATCTCATATGTATTTTTATCACTTTATCATAGTAAAGAACCCACATTGCTTTAAAAGCAAGCTAAGTATTTATTTAAAGATTTGTTTTCAATCTCTTTAATGGCATATAAAAGCAGAGTTTGTATTTTAGTCGATGAGGAAGTGACTAAGCATAGGCCTTAACTGTCCCCAAAATAATCCCCATTAAGAAGTGTAACTACTGCTTTAATGCCTGTAAAAGAGAGGAAAGAAGTGAAGTATTCCAGAATTGGTTAACATAATGGCATGCATGCTATCTGAACTCCATCAGATGAGGCTACGAGGGAAAAGGACCTATAAATATAGAAAAGCTTCTTCAGTGACAAGTATATAATTATTTTTTAAACAACCTCTTGCAGTCTGCATGGGTTATTTGGTATGTCTAGTCACGCTTTATTTTGGTGCTCAGCCAGAGGTGTTTCACGTGCACACTTCTGCTCATCATTGACTGCAGTAACATCAAGGAAATTAAATTCTGTTATAAGAAAATATGGAAAACACTGAATAATCTCTCCCCCACCATCGCCTTAAATTCTCTTCCTACATGTCACCTGTCTCCTCTTCAGTACTACTCAGCTGTTGCTAAGGCACCACTTCCCTCACGGAGTTTGGGAAGGTACATAAACAGAGCTCCAAACAGTGCAGGAGCAACTGGCACGCATCCTCCCGCCCTGGATGGGCAAGTGCAGACACAGCTCTGGGCAATCTGAGATATTCTGGCTGCAGAATGGTGTAGTGGGGACTGTGCTGCTGCACTGTACCAGCAAATGGAGCAGGGCAGAGCTGTGCTCTCCTGTCCTGGGCAGGACCGTGTCCCCTCTCGTGTCCTGGCTGCTCGCACACGGGGTGCTGCTGACCAAGGACTGAGGTGGTTCTGACAGAGTCAGCGGTCCAGAGACGCTGTGGTGGAAAATGGGGAACCTTGTTTCCCTTCCCTAGTGATAGACAAGGAAACCAGGGTGGCTGCTGACCCTCCAAAGGGTGGAATGAGCCCAATTTTAGTTTGATTCAGCTCAGCCCAGTCAGTAGCAGAGTAGAAGGGGATGTAGGCATTGTGCTGGTGTTCTGGTGAGTCTGTACCTATTTGGCAATTCCTGTGCTTCAGCCCTTTCACTGAAGCCTTTCTCAGTGCATTTCTGTGCTCTCACCCTTGCCTCATTGGCAGAAGAAAATTGAAATTCTTCTTGTCCCAAGTGAAGAAGAGTTTAGTTTACAGAAGCATCTTTTGCCTTCACTGCGTTTTCACAGCTGTTTAAAGCTTCTGATTGCTTTCTAGAGGCAATTTCTGTGAATTCTCTTCTGCTGTTTTTTAAATGAAAGTATACTGTCACTTTTTAATAAATATGTATTTGTGACCTCATGTGAGGGAGATCTGCATGCTGTGGTTCAACACGATCCTCTGCAGAATGGCAAGGCTCTGATTTCCCTTATTCCTTGTAGTTAAGCCGTATCACTAGAAAACAGTGTCCTCTTCTGACCTCGTTTGATCCGTGACAGCCGCAGACTCCTGTGGCTGGGGACAGATGCGATTCTCCCCCGGATCTGCTATTGAAGCCCAATGATTCGAACTTATGGGGCGAGGGGTGTTTGTTCGTTTGAGGAGTTGTTTGTTCAGGAATGCATTCTGGAAATAGCTGCGAAGTACTCGTTATCTGTGAAGATGCTATTGTGTTCTCACTTTCTGGCAAATATTGCACCTACCTGTTTCTGTATTTCAAAATCAAATTAACTTTCTTGATCCCACTTGCAAGCCCACTGTCTGTATATTTTGTTTGCCAGAGGAGGCAGGTTAGTTCCTGTTTCTAGAACCTTTAATTACAATGCCAAGTAGATGTCTTACTTCCATCAATTTCCCCTTTCTTGAAATATAACCTAACAGCATTTACTCCCGTTTTGTAGTGGTAGAAATCATAAACCCAGGAGCATTTGAGAAGAAATGAGTTAAGGAAGAAGAATCAAATCAATACTGAAGAATTGAGGCTTGAGGAGAACAGCATTACTGGCTGGGGCACAGAGAAATGAGAGATCAGTTAAATGCTTGAAAGATGTGGGTATCTGCAGAATGAACACAAACTGTTAGTGTAGGGTATGAGGACGGATAGGAAAAGAGAGAATTTAGAAGTGTTCTAGAAGTTAGAAGATGGAGAATATAGCCAAAATCTGGGTACCTGCCTTCCTGCAAGGGCCTTAGCCTCTTTAGTGGCAGGGGCAGTCAAAGCAAGGGTGCAAGGAGGCTTTAGACCTTCCTTGCCTTCTGCACATGCCTTTTCTCAAAGCAGGAGTTTCTGCCTGTCCTCCCAGGGTGCAGTGACACTCACTGCTTCTGATGGAGTGGAAACATCCATTTATACCAGTACAGGTATGTGGTAACATAACACTGAAAATGGCTATTTTCTGGCTGTCCCCAACTAGGCTTTTAAACACGTAGCACAGAGTAAAATCAACAAGTTCAAGACAAAGTTGAGCAGAGGTGAATGATACCAACTAGTTAAGAGCCCTAGCTCAGTTTGGCTTCAGAACCACAGGAGAGATCCCAGCCTGGAGGATAAACGGATGCCAGCTGATTAACAACTAAGTATTGGGACTGCTCTAAGCCCTCCAGCATCTGATTTAATCCAAACTATGAAGTTAAATCATGGAATTGTGGAAAACATTGGTATTCATCTGTCCTTAAGACAATTTGTTCTTGGCTTTCCATCAGTGCAGTATGATTTCTGTAAGGGGAAGCGCTCTACAGAGAAATGCCAGTGGTGACGGTTTTGGATGAGTGTACAGGTCTGGGGGTTGTCAGTGGCTGTTTTCTTTTCTTGTTGTTGCTTTTGCTTTAGTTGTGGGTTTTTGTTTTGGGGGAGAGGAATGGCAAGGAATGCAGGCAAGAGTAAACCCTCAGCTATATCTGCCCCAAGGATGCAAAGTGTTACATCCTTCCTTCTTATGCAGGATAATCTGATACTGACCTTTAAGAACTGGTATAGAAATAGACTCCTAAAAACAAATGCAGGTAAGAGAGCAACCAGAGAAACCTCAGCTGAGGTCAGGCTAGATTTATACAAGAGAAGCTAGTTTCTGATACAGGTGAGGTTTAATCACTGAGCAGACACTTCCTCTCTTAGCTTTATAGACCCTGGTGTATTTCAAGACCACTGGTTAGTCCAAGGGGGTAAGAAGGGAACATACTGGCACTGTACAAAGTTTGTGCAAGTGGTTTTTACATATACTTAGGCTTGACCTTTTTATCCCATTCTTAAACCTGTAATTCCAGTCAGTATTTTTCCTCACCAATTCTTTATCACTTTCTAATGAATCCAGTAGCTGTGCATCATAATGACTGTACTGATTACTTTTGTATCTACTAGTAAACATTCTTCCTAACAGTGGAGATGATTAATAATGTATAAAAATAGTGAGGCACCAACTATAACTTGCTTTGAAGTGAACTTGAAGGTCACTCTTGATACCTTTAGCCTACTTCCTTCTCACTTCTGGGAGTTAGAGGGAAATGATGCACAAAAACACAAAGCTAAAGTTAAATGCAAGTAAACAAAAGCTACAGACACTCACCTGGCATAACACTATGTGGCATAGAGCTTTTGTTGAAAAAAATAATCTGAAAGATGCTTATCTTAATGAAAAAAAATAAAAATACCCTGACTTTGAAAAGTCTAAGAAACTTGTATTTGTTTGATCTGCATCTGTCAGTGATTTGACCATGTAAACTATAGGCTCTAGAAGTAAAAAGAAAACTATTTGGAAAGGAAACACTAACACAATAATAGTGTTAACACATATCTTCAAAGAAAAAGAAAGAATTTAGATTTTCCTGCGACACAAACTGCTTAGATAAACAAAGTTAATGCCAGGAATGAAATGGTGATAAGTGAGGTATTATGCTAACTTTTAGTGTTTCAGAGGATTACTTTTCATATTAAACTAGCACTAGTAAGAAGACCTAAGAGAATGTCTCCATGGTGAAGTGTTTGTTTCATAGATGGCATAATCTTCCTGCTCTATTTTGTGTTGTTATATCAACAGATGTCAGCCAAAATCTACACCTGTCTAGAGGGACTGGTCAGTCTGTTCCTCTGCAGGAAGGCTGAACAGAGCCAACTGCTAAAACTTGACATAAACCAGCATCTGCACCAAGGAGGGATTAGTGACCACTGAAAAGACATCAAAGTGACTCTTGCTCTTTCTCAGCCTTTTTTGTTAAAGATATCTGCCTTAAAGAGCAGAAAAACTCACTGGCTACCAGCCCACGTCTGAGCTCAGCTTGGCTTCTCAAGATGATGTCTGAGGCTTGGGTATGAAGTTGTAGTTATTGCAGCAAGTCTCAGCTTCCCATGAATCTCCTCCAGCTGCACTTGTCAGCCCATGAAATGACCTCCCATAATGTAACTGGCAAAGATTTCTGCAGGCAAACAGCAAATAACACACTTTTAATTGGGCAGGGCTCCAAACCCAGGTCTCAGCCCAGGGAAGCTGCCCCGAGCAGAGTTCCCAAGCAGAGTCCCCAAGCAGTCCAGCAGCCTGGACAGCCCTCAGCAGGCATCAGAAGCCACAGTAACAGTGAAGAACCTCTGCACCCTGCTCTGACCACAGGGTCTCTGTCAGTAAATAAACCAGGCCAGAACCTACTGTCCATGCATTGTACTGCCATCTGGATACGGGCTGAATTCTTGCCCACGCTCCACATGTTGTTCAATTCATACTGGCCACTGTTATCCTCTGTCTCATGCCAGGACATTTAGTGGGAGGCTATCTGACATGGGCTGAAACAGTGCCAGGAAGTGTATTAATAGATAAACAGTTTAGAGGATTGTGTACCACTGCTTGGGCTCACAGCCAGGTCCTGCTTAGTTTACCTGATAAAACAGTGAGATCTCTTAGAAAGTACAGGGTTCCCCTACCTTCCTGGGAGGGCCTGTCACCCTAAGGCTGATGCTGTAGGTAGAATGCAAATAGCAGGGGTTTCTCAGCCAGGCCAGGTCTTCAGGAAAGCTCTCTCATCTATCCAGCCTCCTGCTCTCCTTTTTACCTGGGATTTATAGCTTGATTGTTCTGTTACCAGCTAAATAAGGTGACTTACTCTTCCCACTATGACTTTTTAGTCTTTGCTGTAGAGGAGATAAAAGGCCAAAATATTTCTTTCTTCAAAGAGGAAGTGTGAATTTTTTGAGGCAGTGCACTTGTAGCTTTATACAGGTCGTTCCTTACTGCCAAAATATCACTTTAAATAGAACTTGGTCTCATCCCAGACCTTTGGCAAGGAGTGGCCAATAATTGCTGTGTGGCAGCAATTGCTTCATATTCCTACCTAGGAATTTAATATGCCATCATCAATTCCTTGTCCATATCCACATATTAGAATGGAGGCTCCCTGCTCACTGACTGCTAGCAGCATCAAAATTTCAGCTGAGGGAACAGCTTGGTCATAATCTTGCAGAAGCAGGTGAGCTTGGGCTTCCATCCAGTGCTTCATGAAATTCATATTTCCACTTGATTTTAAGAACAGAACCCTGAAAAAATTGACTTGTTCAACTAAATTACTGTTTGTCTAAGGTGTCTAGTCAATTTGACAAAAGTGGGATTATTTATGGTCTTTACTATCCTTACAGCATGGTTAGATATTTTTCCCTTTTACTTTTCTTTGTTTTTTCTTTTTTTTTTGTTCTCTGCTGGTCAAGACTCCCTAACTGACAGCTGCTGTGCTAATGAGGGGTCTGTATGCAAATCAGCAGCCCAGGTGATTCCTGGAGGGAACACTAAAAGAAAAAATTCACCCCACCAGGCTCTTGGCTCACATCCTTGCCCCGGCTGCTGCTGCCTGCTCATCCCAAAGCATCTCTTGCCCAGTCTTGGCAGAGAGACCTGGACCTGTGCTTGCCTCAGTTTGCAGTGTGATCCAGAAAGCCCTGTAATAGTTTGGGGCACAGGTCCCATGGCATGTTAGTTCATGTCTGTTGTCTGTCCATCTTTTTTTCAATTAGCTTTGTTTTCCTTTGTTTTCCAGCAGAAAGGGAAGGGAGAGCCCTTTGTTAGACAGTTGCTAGAAAGAAATTCATAAAAATGCTTTGCTTTTAAAATATTTTTCAAGTTTTCATACCTGGAACATGTTATCTACGACTTCTTCTGGCTTGTCTGAAGTCTAATAAATATTATTGTTAATCTGATTTGGGACTTTCTACCTAGAATCAAAACAAGGCTTTGGTAAACCAAACCCTTCCTTCTTCACACATTCTTTGGGGCAAAGGATAAATTTTTCAAATGGTGTGATACTGCAAAAGGTTAAATAATGCCTACTTGCACTATACATCACATAAGCATGTTACTGATGCCTCAAATAATAATAAATGTCTTCATTATGCTTTCTAATTAATTTTGTATTTACAATAATATATTAACTCTTGAATGTCATTTAACTTTGTAAAACTGATTAAAATATGTAACAGGCTTCAAAGATTAACATCACAAAACTACAGACAGTTCACATAACATGATAAATAATTTCAGAAAAAATCACTTGCTAAGCATTGCAAATCAAATAATACTACAGCTCTAGAAAATTTATTCATGTCTATAGTGGTCACTTTACATCAGTAAATAATGTTTTAATCTGTTGGGTTTTTTACTAAGTATTTATTTATTGTCCAGGGAAAAGCTCAGATAATTTATCAAATAATTTTAAATGCATAAACATTTTTGTGCTAAGAGTTCCAGGGTAAGATTTTGGCTCTGTTGAAGGTGTACTGTTGAATCAGGCTCCCACTGCCCTTATGGATACAAGCCTGGTGATAAGGTTGTCTTCATTTTGCTATCCTTGCCATTATACAAAGTTGTAGGCTTCACACTGTCAATTCTTAAAAAAAAAAAAAACCAAAACCAGAAAAACAACCAAACTCCCTGTCACCAGTTTAGAGCTCTCCTTGGAGTACAAGATGCTCTTTCCTAGGCCAAACAGCTTTTGACTTCTGTGGAAGGAAACCCAGAGAAGGGGTCAGCAACAGTTTGTTCTCCACAGTATGTTGACTTCATGAGGATAATCTGTATTGTTTTAGAGACCATGCAGGCAATTTAGCCTCTGGTTATCATATGTTACTAGTGTAACATAACAGTTCCATTGAAACAAACATGAAAATCCATGTTGTGACTTAGTGGCTTGTATAAAGGCTTAAATCGGTACACATAAAAGCTATGTGGCCAAATCCCTGCCTCTTTCAGCCAGGGAACCTAGGACAAGGCACACCAAATGAAGGTCTCATACCTTTTTCCTCCTATATTCAGAATTTCCAAACCCACTGTAATATCATTTCTGTTGGTGATGACCTGAATTTTTGTGAAATGTTACTCTGAAAGATGACATGGAGGATCATTCTTTCATGTGGCAGGATGACTATGAAAGAGGTGAGGAAAAGGAGACCATTACTCTATTGAAAAGGGCTTTTTTAGAACCCAACCTCTCAATAGGTGGACATTAAAAAATGAGAACAATGTTCTATTTTAAGATTACCTGTTCAGTTCTCAAAGCTGTTCTGTAGGACAAGAAAAACAATGTGACTAGTCACCTCTACAGCAAAACTAGAACTTTCACTAGCTAGTAAGCATGGAACTTTTCTTCTTTTGCACCACAATATATAATTTTGTCAGAATCATGAAGACCTATTTAATGTTCCTAATAGGAGTCTGTCTCATGAGTAAGCTTTTTTGAAAACCAGAGCTTTTTGACCCTACAGACACCTCAAGTGCCAAGCAGTAATAGATGGGCGTGGGAGACTTGAGGGAGCCAAGGCTGTAGAGCTGAATGTTGTTAGAGGTGTGGTGGTTTTTGCTGTTTGTTTGCTTTGAAGTACAGCTAACATCTTGCACTGCTCACATATAAGGAGCTTTTTGTTTGCACCAAAGGAATATGAAGATGCTATTGTGACAACATGTGCGGAATAAATACAGAAAAAATATTTCTACCTCCTTTGAGACTCAAGTTTTGAGTGGGCTATTTAAGCAAACGAGGCTGCTGGGATCTTGCAGCAAGATTCCAGCTGGTTCTGGGAAGCCACGTGTGTATGGCAGATGGTGGGGGTGCACTAGGTAGCCTCCTGCACACCCATGTGAGTCCAGGAACGGCAGAGGTGCCACTCCACCGGGACAGAACAAAAGGCTGGGAGGGTATTGCATGAGTAGTGCAATCCCTGAAATGGGCTGTGCTGCAAACATCTGTGTTGCATCAGCATCGTGGAGCCCTGGAGATGAGGCAAACTGCACCACACTGGGCTGGAACAATCAGCCAGCCTCAGCAGTGGGCAGTGGCTGCAGGGAGTTTGGACTGTGCCAGCTGAAGCCTGGGGAAGCGTGAGGACTGGTAATGAGGGGAGCAAGCTAAACGTTGGGGTTGCTGTCAGTTTCAGTGCAAAATTCTAGCTATACTAAAACGAGTGTCCAAAATCAAATCATCACCAGGACTTCACCCCAAATTTTCCTCCAAGACACCACGCTTGCCCTCTGATCTGTGGGTCACTGGGATCTGTGGGGTGAGCACCCCCCTGAGCAGGGCGGCTGCTGCATCCCACGCTGCAGCCCCTCAGCTGCTGTGCCTGCAGCAGTGACTGACAGCCTGACTGCTGAACACCCACGGACAGAGAGAGGCTGCACTGTACATATGGCAGAGTACAGAAAAAAGACCAAAGGAAATCTAGCAAAAAAATCTATTTTTTAGAAGATGATGGGGGATACAAAGAGCAAGTAATTCTTTAGTGCAGAAAAAAAGAAATTGCAGCTGGGTAAGACAAAACATCCAAGTTTTCTCTCTATTCCAGTTTTATTCTACTGCATAGGCATATACCATGTAGGGCCAAAATACCAGGTTTTTCTTCTCTTAAATTGTAAAAAGAAGGAATAGAAAAGAGGAAAGGAGACTGATGAACATCAACTCTTGGCAGCTAGCAAGTGATGACATGAAAAGCTCTTATGGCAATCTCTAAGTGTGGTTATTTTAAATTTATTCAAAAGAAAATCCTATTCAGAACAGGAGTAAATTGTTGGCAGGAGCTCTATTATATTAATTTGTTTATAAATGTAATGTTTGCAACTTGCTCTTCATGCATGGCTTGGAAGATTTGTTTGGATGAAAAATTATAGCTGTTGGTGGTCTTTGCAAGTAAGCTCAACCTAACAGAGCTCTGTGAATATAAGGAGCTCTGTGACCTGTTGCTGGTCTTCTTTAATTCTCTAGATCTCAAGTAAGAAAGATATCAAGAGTAAATGCCCCTATTAAAACTGAAATAGATTTAAGATTATGCTATAAAATGCTCTGCTGGGAGACTAGACAACAGATTTATCTTATGACTTTCTACTGTTGTTTATCACTGCGGTGTTAATAGGACAGGTGAAATATTTCACAAAATATGTGATGCTTTTCTGCCTTTGTAGTTAGAACATTGTTTGGTGTTCAAATCTTTCTTTTTGGGGATGCAGGAGGGTGTTAGCTGGGATGAAGTATATGTCCAAACTGGACTTGTTATGGTGAAAAGATTTTTCTTAAAGATCTAATAACATAACATAGCAACTTTCTATTTGGATTTATTATGATCACTGGGACTACTTCAGGCATTGTTCCAATTGCACTTAGTTGCATCTGATGCCAGTTAAATGGCTTGAGAGAAAGATGTCTATGACTTCCACTGTGGGAAGCTGGAGGTCAAACAGGTTCCTTCTGCACCTGGTGTCAGTGACAGCCCAGCCCAGTCCTGTGTCTGTGCGTGACACCCCCTGCAGCCCAGTCTTGTGTCTGCGTGTGACACCCGTGCAGCCTGCTCTGCTGCGGGCAGGGTGACACCACCGCTGCCCCAAGGGTCGGACACCCAGAGGTTTGGCCGAGAGGTGACAGCGCATCTTTGGCCCACGTGCTGTGCTGGTAAAGCCAATCTACCTCTGTGTGTTTGCTGTCCCCGTTTTTACCATGTGTGCAGGACAGCCTTTGACTACGGCACATCAACCATCATTTGTTTCGCATAAGAAACAAGAACGTGAAGGTTTGGAAAGGGCAGGAGAGGGTTTTATTTTTTTTTTTCCCTTCCCTCTCATCCAAGAACTATGAGTGTTGCAGCAACCAGACAGCATGGTTCCTGGTGACAAGTTAAGACTTGCAAACAAAAGCGCAGCAGCCGGGGGCTCTGCGTGCCCGCCCCGAGGGGAGCTCTCCCCTTCTGTACGCGCGCCAGGCGCGGTGGTCCTGGAGCGACAGCGGAATAGCCACGACCGAACCCCCGAAAACTTTGCAGCCTCTGGGTATAAAGCATCAGCTTGCGCCAGCACGGCGATTGAAGCATCTGTCGCGTCACAGCCCTGGAGGGCAGCTCTCCCGCAGCCCCGAGCCCGCGGGCTCCGTCCCCGAGAGACGGCGGGCGGTGCTCGGCTCTGCCGGGGCCGCGGGAGCGGGGACGGCGCTGCCCGGCGCCCTCAGCCTCGCAGCGCTGCCCGGAGCTGCCTCTCAGCACGGGGAGCCGGCAGCGGGGGACGGGAAGGGACCCGAGCCCTTCCCCGGCGCGGTCGCCCCGGACCCAGCGCCCGCGGCGCAGCCGGCGCTTACCTGCGGGCGAGACCAGCTCGCCCTCGCTGAGCTCCGCGGAGTCCGAGTCCATGCTGCGGGGCCGGGGGGCAGCTCGGGCGGGCCGCCGCTGGCAGGAGGAGTGCCCGGAGCGGCGGAGCGCAGCCCGCTGCCTTCTCCTGCGCTCGCCGCCGGGCGCTGGGTCCG